>CAUYRT010030177.1:0-213529 GCA_963574885.1 Lepilemur ruficaudatus
GAGACAGGATTTTGCGTCTTGCTTTGGTTGGTCTCAAACTCCTGACCTCAAGTGATCCACCTGCCTTGGTCTCCCAGAGTGCTAGGATTATAAGCATGAGCCACCGCGCCTGGCCATATTACCAATTATTTAGCTTTATTGCCCAGGTACAAAAGTAGAGGGTGATTAGTTCACAAAGAGTCAGCCTCAAAGTGTTTCCCATCAAATTAATTCCTCTAGTATTGCCTTTTTAACTGATACCACTTTACTCAAGACAACTTCAGATTATTGCACTAGCCCAGTGTCCGAGATCTGGCAGGGACAAAAGATAGTACATACAAACTGATGAATTAGGAGAGACTATAAAGAGATTATTTGAAAAGGCAAAGACAGGGTTAGGGAAACCAATAAAGGAAGGTTCTATTACCTACAGCAAGGATAATAGTGGGAAGTGATTTCCACCCAAAGACCGGAGGGGACAAAAGGAGGGAGCAGATACCCAAATTCAGGGAAATTAGCGGTGACCTGACAATGGCTTGTGGCCTTTGGTAGGGAGATGAAGCCAGTTCTCAGCAATCAAGCAAGTAGCAAGCTGGAGTATTTAATAAACTGACCTTATTCTCTTCTCAGTTTCCTGTTGGTAGCTCCCCTGGGCTGACTCAACCGGAATACAGAGGTCAAAGAGACTCTGGCTCAGCACAGAAAGGTCGGATTCTAGGGACCCCATGTGGAGACAGGAAGAAAGGGGGTCTGGAGGAGCAAACAGAAAGTACTGAGCACAGCCCCCCAGTGGTCTCCTCATTCTATGCAAACCTCCTGCAGTCTGCTCACAGCAGCCAGAGGAACCCTTTGAAAACATAAATCTATTTATGTCATTCCAGTGCTTAAAATGCTGAAATGGCTTTCCCTGACTCTTAGAATAAAATTTAAAAACCTTACTATGATCTAAAGTTCCTACATGATCTCATCCTTGGCTACTTTTCCAATGCAATCTCTAATTACTCTTCCCATCTCTTACTCTGCTCCAGCTACAGTGGCCAGTGGCCTTCGTGCTGTTCCTCAACACTCCATATTTCTTGCTGCTTTGCTCTTGCTGTTCTCTCTGTCTGAAACCTCTTTCACATTCCCTGATTTTATTTGGGTCTTTTTGACCTAAAATAGTAACTTTTATTATTCTCTAGCTGCTCACCTTCTTTTATTTTATATTTTTTCATGTCAGTTACTACCACCTGTTTATCATCTCCCTTCCTCTATTAGAATATAAACTCCATGAAAGTAAGAGCTTTGTCTCTACAGTGGCTGCTGTGTCCCTGTGGTTAGAACAGAGATTGTCATGTTATAAATACTCAAACATAAATGGAATAAATCAAGGAACACCAGATAATTCTGTTCCTCTTTTCCTAATCCAAAAAACTTTTCTTAATGTCCCTTCCAATGGTAGCATCTTACTGTGTAACACTGTAGTTTCCTCATTTTATTTCCCTAAACATTCACAGACAGTGTATTAGTTTGCTGGGACTGCTGTAACAAAATGCCCCAGTCTGAGTGGCTTAACCCATAGAAATTTATTTTCTCACAGTTCTGGAGGCTAGAAGTCTGAGATGGAGGTGCCATCTGTGTTGGTTCCTTCTGAGAGCTGTAAGAGAGAATCTGTTCCATGCCTCTGCCCTGACTTTTGTTGGTGTGCTGGCAATCACTGGCATTCCTTGACTGTGCCCTTATTGTCACATGTCATTCTCCTCCTGTGCATGTCTGTCTCCACATTACCCCTCTGAACAAGAACACCAGTCATATTGGATTAGGGGTGCACCCAACTCCAATGTAACCTCATTTTGACTTGACTAATTTTACCTACAATGACTCTATTTCCAAATAAAGTCACATTTTGCAGTGCTGGGGGTTAGGAATTCAATATATGAATTTTGGGGAAACATATTTCAACACATAACATGCTTATCATATGAATAAATAGATAACAATATATGGGAATAAATAATTAAAATAATATTTTAAATATTTTAATAACTTATTTTGAAGTAATTTTCTATTTTCTGAAAAGTTTCAACAATAGTACAAAAACTTCCTGTATCCCTTTCAATTAGATTCTTCAGTTAACATTTTATCACACTTATTACCTTTTCTTTCTCTGTGTCCTTTCCTTTCTCCTCCCTCCTACCACCCCCTTAATGTTATCATTATTTTTGTGCCAAGCTATTTGAGAGCAAGTTGCAGTCATAATACCTCATTTGCCCCTAAATACAGAATTATGTAAATCACCAAAACAAGATGTAGAGACTTGGCCGAAATCTACATAACCACACTGCAAACGCCTAGATCTGTAAATTGATATTGATGTAATGATAACTTTTAGTCAATGAAACACATGAAAAATTTTCCAAATGCCTCAACAATGTCTCTTTTTCTGTCCTGGCCCAAGATTCAGTTCAGAATCACTCATTGCTTTTAGCTATCACCTGTCTTTAGTTTCTTCTAACATGTAACCGTTTCTTCATCTTCCCTAGTCTTTCAGGAACCTGACGGTTTTGTTCTGCAGACGGTCCTTCAATCTGGGTCCACTTGATTTTTCCTTGTGTCCGGTCTCAAGCTGTGCGTTCCTGTAGGAATACTGTGGGCATGCTGCCCTGCTCGTCTCAGTGAATCCAAGTCAGGATTCTATCCCACTGCTGGTGATGTTAACCTTGACCACCAGTCCAGTGAGTGTCTGTCGGAATTCCCACCTTCAAGTCCTCACGTTTTGCTTTGTAATTAAAAAGTACTTTGGAGAGAGATACTTGGAGATCGTGTCAATATCTTGTTCTTCATCAGACCTCTACCCCTGCCCAGCCTATGCATGTGTTCATCACCACCGCCTCAATCAATCACCGCTTATATGGTGCCGAAGGGAATCCTTCTGTTTCCATTATTTCTTCTACATTTATTAGTTGGTATACTAATTTAAGAAAAATTAGTACAAATTTGTTCCTCCATGTATTTTTAATACCAGAATATGCTTGCTGATTTCAATTTTATTTGAAGGGCTGTAATCTATTTCTGTAATTATTTATTTTGATGTTCAAATTCCTTAAATTTTGTCAGTGACAGACTCTTACGGGGTTCCTGTGCCCTTCTGACATGCCCCTATCATTCTTTGAGCACTTCCTTATATCTTGGCATAAAATAAGATGTTATAGGCTTATCTTGTACCTTCCTTGCCCTACGCCTGAAATGAGCCATTTCTCTGTGGACTCCTGGTTTCTTTTAGTGAAGGAAGGTTTTTCGAAACCAAGATCTGGGCACTCACTATGCTCATTGCTTCTGGAGTTCTTTGAAGGCCTTCCTGGGGAAAGAACTAGAAAGTAAATATCCAGATGTATACATACTTATACATATGTTACACACACACACACACACACCTATACACATACTTTTATGCCTACCTCCATCTTTTGCACATTTGCAAATCCCTTCTCCAACAGTGAGAAGCTTTGTTCTCAACACGCTCCACGCTTCCTTATTTGCTCAGTGCCCACGTATGTGCCCTGCTGGCCACCTCCTGTGACCCAAACCTGCTCTTCTCTCCTCAGCCCCTGGCCTGACACCATGTCCTGGACTGCTGCCACTCAGCTTCTAGTCATGCCCCCCCCTTGAGGGTGAGGAAGGGGAACAGGCAGAAAAAGAGGAAAAGCAGCAAGTAACATTGGATCACTGGAAGTACTGTAACTCTTTTATCCAAATTCATTTTCTAGCCTTCCATCACTCCATCTGTGTTTGACATTTTGTTTGTCCTCCTTTAGACAGGCAGTGAATCAAAACTCACTTCAGCACATTGACCAGTGAGAATGTCTTTGTGTGCGAGGCCCTGTATGGCACAGATAGGGAGTGAACAAGACACACTGCTTGTCCTCAGAGTGTTCACAGTTGAGTAGGGAAGATAATGCATGCACGTCAATCTTTTTTGCTGAGCAAGCTGGACTTGTTATAGTATAGTAAGATAGCAACCTTGTTCATTTCTCTTTCTTCCTGTTAAGGACTCTCTCATGTGGCATGTTTGCACAGTCTGAGAAAGTCTCACTGAATGCCTCTGACTGCATCTGCCGTAACGTGAGCAGTGCAGGTGCTCTGGCTGCTGGTTCCATCATTGTCTCATGACGCTGATGCTTCGATTGGTCCATTCCATTTTGGGGCTCTTTTGCCCCTCTAGACATTCTTCTTGAGTGTGATTCCTTTTAAAATGAATTCAGAGTTTAGACAGAACCCAAGACCTTTCACAAGGCCACTTCTGGTGTCAGGAAGATGTATGCCTTTGTCCTGCATCTGTAGAAGTGATGGACTCATTCTCAACTTGGCCTGTCAAGTCTGCACTCGGGAAAAAGCAGTTGCAGTCACATCTCCAGCCTGAGGTTCTTTAGGGCTGGCCACATGCTAGTGGTGGTGTCCCTTAAACTCCAGGGGCTGGTGTCAAGCTCTCGTGGGACTCGGAGGCCCCTTTGGCCCAACTTTGTATGAGGGCAAAACAACCTCCTCTGATCTCTCAGCATACTAATATGGTACATTAAGGGGTGCTTTGGGGTGACAGAGACATTCTTTCTCTTTCTTGATCTGGGTGATGGTTGCTTAGTGTGTCCATTTTGGGATAATTTATCAAGCTCCATATTCATGATGTGTGCAAGTTTCAGTATATGGGATATACTTCATTAAAGAGCAATTATTACAAATGTATCCAGAAGATAAGTTGAATAATTTCAATTTTGAATTGGTATATATTTCCCTCCTACTTTTTAATTATAGCTGAGTTACTAAGGTCACCTCATCAAATTCAACATCCCATCCGAGTTGGGACTGAGTATCCACTTACCTCTCTCACATTCCCAGGTTCATTCCTGGTATGCCTAGTTCTACTAGTATGATTCTTTAGATTTTAAGAAATCCAATTTGAAACAGCACAATGTGCAATATATTAATGCATATAAACAAATCACCAGAGAGAGACAGAGGGTGGGGAGCAAGCTTCAGAGACCGAAACACGCCAGGGTATTCCATGGTAGCTTCTCTAATTCGCTTCTCTCCATTTCTACGAAAACTTTACTCTTTCAGAACAACCTGCTCCATGAGGCTCTAGCCATGACTATCGCCAGCATCAAAGCTCCATTTCCCTGATCTGCCCCTTTTTCAGTTTGAAAAGTCCTGGTGACTTATGAGCAGTGTGGGTCACATGCCCACCATGTCTGAGGTGTGGAGGGGAGGGAAGAGGGAAAAGCAGAGACACTTATGGTTGGGATGGGAGGGGGAGCATCCCTCAAAAGAAAGGGATACATTGTCCAAGATAAATGGGAAGAACCTTGGAAGAGACAAAGCCCAATTTACGTGAGTTCACTGATTGCCACTAGCCTGAAACAGCCCCAATGGGGTACATATTATCTGTTGGAAATGGGCTGTGAGGAAGGAACCTCCTTAATACTGAGGGATTTTGTGTAGATTGAGCATAACGCACTCAACAAGTGTTTGTTGTTGATGATAGTGATAATAGGATTATGACTATGTTCAAAGAGTTGTTTTTCTTTTACATTTTTCTAGAAGAGAAAATAAAATTACAAGAAACATATGAATTGAGTATAAAATACATCCTTCCTTGAGCTTTTCAATAAACTTCTACCCTTTCTAGATGGGAAATATTTGCATAGTCTCAATAAGCATTTATTGACCACTCTGGAGTTTTGTGGTGGCGTCCCTTTCCACTTTCTCATAATACTATATTCCATTTTCAGGTTCAACTCTTCATTGAATACCTATGATGTATGAGATGCTTATGATATATTATTTTGAACCCTCACAGTAGTTTTTCAAGTAATGTATCATTATACACACTTTACAGATTAGCAACTATATTTGTTATCTATTGCTGTATAACAAATCACCACAAAACTTAGTGGTTTGAAACAGCAAACATTTATTATCTCATAGTCAAGATAAGACAAGAGATAATGCAAGGCTGGACTTGCCTAGAAGTGGGTAATTCAAGATATATTGTGTAGGTAGTATGAGCAAGACTTTTTGAGAGATTAGCAATGGGATAGGTAAGGCAGAGGAAGAGATAAAATATAATTCCTAAGTCTGAATGTAACAACTAAATGCCCTTTACTAAAATGGAGAAAAGTCAGAGAGAAATAGGGTTGGGTGGTGAAAATGAGAGTTTTATTTTGGAAATATTAAGTTTGGAGCACCTGTGAGACAGCCAGATGGAGATATCAAGGATGAAATAGGTCTTATAGCTGTGGAGTTCAGAGGAGAGACCTTTTCTAGACATCACCCTAGGTGAAATACTTCTTTTAGTAGCTGAGGGTGGGGCCCCAAATCTCAATGCAGTTGGCTGGTGAGCTAGTCTAGATCCAGGCAGAAAACAAGGCAAGAGGCTGGAGAAAGAGCAGGTCAGAAAGTTTCTTCCTAATGTCTGGTTCAGCTAGCTCAATTTCTTGCCTTAGGCTTTCATTGTTATTGTTATATCATCATCATCATCACCATCATCATCAACGTTGCTGGGGATGGTGCAGGAGGAATGCATCTCTCAGGTGTTGGCAAAGAAACATGCTTCCAAAGAGAAGAGCACTCTTTCAAGAGGGCTTCAGAGAGCATCGGGACAGGCTTTGCCCTGAAACATAGAAGTTATTCCCAAGAGAACACAGATCTGGGATCTTGCAGCCCAGGAGAAGGAGTTTAAAGAGAGAGCAAAGGAAAGAAAGACCACCTTTCTTCCCAACTCCACACTGTTGATATTTGAACTCCTTTCTTCACACAATGAAAGCCTCCTTCCACTAATACAGTCCCTGATAATTAAATCCTTAATCCTGAACAACTCAGAGCAGCATTCATCCTTGTGAGTGAAGAAAACAGGGAGACAGTCTTGCAGTTTCTTTTCTTGGAGGCCTGCTGAGCCTGTCGGCAGGCTGAGAACATCCAGCTTGTCCTGGTCAGTGGCTGTGACCAAGGTCCTTGAGGGCCATGTCCCAATAACTACCCTTAACAAAAAGTGTTCACTAGCGTTCTACAAAATATTTCGTTTTCCATCAGTGTGCATCCTGGCTGGGAGTTTCTCTAACTCTAACTCTCTAACATTCATTCTAAAGTTAATATGGTCACTATGTTTAAATGCCTTTTCTTAACTAGAGTAACACGGGTACTGTAATGCTGCAGTCCCCAAGCCCTGGGCCACAGACCAACACCAGTACATGGCCTGTTAGGGACTGGGTTCTGCACTCCCCCATCCCTGCCCCGTCTATGGGAAGACTGTCTTCCATGCAACTGGTTCCTGGTGCCAAAAAGGTTGGGGACCACTGCTTTATCAAATGAAAACTGTGGGAACAATGTATTTGTGGCTTGGTTGCTTTCAGATTTCAATTAGGTATGGATGTCTTTGCTCGCTTAGTGGCTACTGAGCCTAGATTAAAAAATAAAAACAGTAGAGAATGTGATCTTTATATATCACAAAGGAATAAAACTGCATGAAACTACAAATCCAATTTCAAGCTTACCTCCTTCCATTTGTTTCAAATGAAAGGGTGGGGGTTGTTAATTGAATCCTGTTGGTACCGATTACATCTTCATATGTACTGATTTATTTTATATTGCAAATAAATGATTTTTTTCCCTTTGTATTGAAATATAGCTTCAATTACATTGGTATACTGTGTAGAAATTGTTTTTAAAAGCATGGTCACTGAGAATTTCAGCATGAGCATCTCACTAAGAATTCAAGAACCAGAGATCCTACAAACACAACCAGCACTATCAACAACTGCTCCCATTAACAGTAGATAATTGGAAGTGTTACTAGAGCCTCTCCAAGCTGGGCTTTCTTCACTGTCTTGTGTTTTACTCATTCTTTTACGCTTGCAAATGTTGTAATTACATCATTCCCCCGTCTCTTGACATTTTGTGTCTTTTTCCATTCCTGGCCATGGCACTAATCAAAGTGAGTCTTGAAATTGTCCTGCTTTTGGCATGGAGCTCACCCACAAACAAGTTCCTTCTATTTCCATTTAGTTTTGAAGTGACTCTAGGTGTCTATTTCACTGGTAAAACTATTCAAAAATAATACTGGCATGTTTTTATCTCGCTAATTCTTTTCTCCAGAGTTTGGTGTGCGTCTTTAACTTCCCCAGGAGGTCTCTTTGGTTACAGTACTTTTTTTTCCTAAGAAAGGCAAGATTTAGGCCATCTTCATGGTTCAGATTTTAAAAATCTCAATCTGGTCATGTACTTTGATTTACTTCTTCCGTCTGGACTCACACTCTGTTCTCACCAGATACCCTGAACAGTCTTTCAAATTCATCAACAGCTTTTCCCATTGAGTGGTTCTTTATATAGCCTTTTATGGGACCAGAGCCGTCAACGTTTCTCTGCAATATTTGCTTTGCAAAGATTTTTTTCAGAGATTACCTGCTGGATATCCTTGAAGTGGTTTTCTGATGAGGGACAATAATGGCAGCAGATTGTTCAATCCCCATGGTGTCCTCCATAATCAAAGTTGGCAGTGCAAACACAGGGCCTGTCTGTTTTTCCACTTGTGAGAAACCTTTTACAGACAGGCTGTAAACAGCTTGGGTGGTATTGGCATGACACTATCTAACTTTTCTGCCTACTCTTTTTAGATTTTCTGCTTGTTACTTTGCTCACGTGTACCCGTGTGTCTAAATATGTTACTGAAGGCCTTGGAAGATGGTTTTTATTCAACTTTACATTGTTGATTTTCAAAACTTTAGGTAAAATTTGCATACGGAGAAATGTACATTTCTTAAATGTACAATCAATGAACTCTGACAAATTAAATACCTCAGGGAAGATATAACATAATTTCATGACCCAGATAGTTTCCAGTACCTTCATCCAAAAAATCCTCACACCTTGTGAGCAACCACTCTTTTTATTTCTATCTCCACATTCTTGAACTTGACATAAATCTAATTGAACAGTATGTAGTCTTTTGCGTCTAGTTTCTTTTAGTCATGACAATTTTGGGATTCATTGATGTTATCAGGTATACCAGTGATTAATTTGTTTTTTATTGTTGAGAAGCATTCTCTGGTAAGAATATGCCATAATTTGTTTATCCATCCTCCTGTTGATGGACCTTTTGTGCTGTTTTCAATTTGGGGCTATTATAAATAAAGTTGTTATAAGTTTTCTTGTAGAAGACTATTTTGGACCTTTGTTTTAAATTCTATTGGGTAAATAAATAAGAGTGTAGTTGTTGTTTTGTAGGGTAAGTATATATTTAACTTTTATCAGAAACTGCCATAGAGTTTTCCAAAGAAATTGTAGCATTTCGTATCTCTACCAGCAATGTATGGGGGGGTCCACTTTCTCCACATTCTCACTAAGATGTGTTCTCATCTGCCTTTCATTTCTACCTTTGGGAACAGGTGTGCAGAATGTGATTCTAGCAATTATGATTTTCATTTGCATTTTCCTAATGACGCTAAGAACATTTTTGTGTACTTTTCGCCCATTTGTATGTCTTCTTTTGAAAAGTGTCCGTTTAAGTCTTTTGCCCATTTTTTATTCTGTTTTTCTTTTTCATTTCTCCTAGTAGGAATTCTTTGTATATTCTGAATGTAAGTACTTTCTCAGATCTCTATATGTATTCCCAGTCTGTGGCTTGTCTATTTATTTTCTTAATACTATCGTTTGATGAGCCGAAATTTTACATTTTAATGAAGTTTAATATATCATTGTTTTCTTTTTTATTTATTGCTTTTCTCATGCTGCCTAAGAAATATTTGCCTACCACAATGTTATGAAGATATTTATTTGCCTATGTCTTCTTTTCAGAAGGTTTATAGCTCTAGATGTTATGTTTAGATAAATATAACAGAAACAAAACAAAAAAGCAAAAACAAAACCCCAAACCTCCTCAAATCACAAGTGAACCTACAAACTGAGAACTGAATTCCTTCTTGAATTAGTTTTTGGTTATTGTGGGAGGTAGGATTTGCATTCCATATGCTTTATCCATTTTTAAGCACCATTTAATAATATTAAAGAGTTTTCTATCCCTACTGGCATTGTTTTAGAGAAACAATTTACTATATATGTAAATTGAACTCTCTTTTCAGTTCGACTGATATAACAGCCTACCTGTATGTCAACACTACATTGTCTTGGTTACTATAGCTTTAGATTAAGTCTTGAAATCAGGCAGCATGCATCCTTCAACTTTGCTCTTCTTCTGCAAATTTGTCTTGGCTATTCTAGGATCTCTCCATTTCCATATGCACTTTAAAATTGGCTTGTTAACTTCCTTTAATTACAAAACAGCCTGCTAAGATTTTGATTGGAATTTTTTTTAAATGAAAATGGGCATTGAATTTTGTCAAATATTTTTCTGCATCTGTCTGAGATGATCATGTTTTTTCCTCTATTTTGTAAATGTAGCAAATTACACTGATTGTTTTTCAAATGTTAAACATTGCATTTCTGGGCTTAACCCCACTTAGTCATTATGTATTATCCTCCATATATATCTCTGGAATCAGTTGATTTGTGGATCATTTGTTTGCCAATATTCCTAAGAGATATTGGCCTGCAATTTTCTTTACTTGAAATGTTTTTGTCAGATTTTGGTATCACAGTTATGCTGGCCTTATTAACTAATTTCTGAAAGAATTTGTATCAGAGTGGTATTATTTCTTGCTTAAAGATTTGATAAAACTCACTAATCAAATAATTTGTGCTGGGATTTTTGTGTTGTGTATGGAAAGGATTTTAATTACAAATTTAATTTCTTTAGTAGATACAGGGATATTTAAATCCCTGTTCTTCAACTGTTAATTTTGGAAATTTTTTCTTTTCAGGAAAGTTTTCTATTTTATCTAAGCTGTAGATTTTATTAACATACTGTTGTTCATTGTATTTTCTTGTTACCATTTTAATGTCTACAGGAGTCATAGCCCTTCTTTCCTTACTGATATTGGTACTTCGCATTTTCTCTTTCATTGGGTTCTTTTCTTATATTTATTATTATATTTCCTTCTTTACTTTCCTTATTAGCTTCTTTAGGAGGAAATTTAGATAAGTCTACAACATTCTTCTTTTCTAATATAGACACTTAAAGCTATATAGAGTTAGCCCTCTGTATCCATGGGTTCCCCATCCATGGAGTCAACCAATTACGGATTGAAAATATTTAGACAAAAAATCCCATAAAGTTCCAAAAACAAAACTTGAAATTGCCACATTGTGCCAAGCGCTGCATTGAATGCACAGTAATGAAGTGATGAGTAGGCACTGTATTAGGTATTGTAAGTAATCTAGAGATGATTTAAAGTATAGGAGAGGATGCACATGGGCTATTTGCAAATACTATGCCATTTTATATAAGGGAATTGAGACTCTGCGAATTTTGGTATCCACAGTGGGTTCTGGAACCAATCCCCCAAGGATACTGAGGGATGACAACATTTCTTTTTAAGCACTGCTTGAGTTGCATCACACGAATCTTGATATGTTGTGTTTTCATTATCATTCTGCTCTAAACATCTAATTTCCATTATGGTTTATTTTAAATTCTAATTTACTTAGAAGTGTGTGGTTAATTTCCAAATAGTTGGGGCTTTCTAGAAATATTAATGTTACTGATATGCAATTTAATTTCACTCTTGTCAAAGATCATACTCTTTATGATTTTAATACTTCACTTGTAATTTATCGAGACTAGTTTTATGATGCAGCATATGGCCTATCTTTGTGAATGTTTCATGTGCACTTAAAAATAATGTGCTTTCTTTTGTCGTTGGGTGGGGTGTTGCATGAATGTTAACAAAGTTGACATGGTTCATAGCGTTGTTCAAATCTAACTCCTTGCTCATTTGTACCTACGTGTTCTATCAATTGTTGAGAGAAGGGTGTTAAAATCCTAACATTGGACTGTGTTTTTATTTATTTTTGTCTGTTTTTTATTCTGTATTTTTAGATTTTGTATTTAGTGTATACACATTTATGATTTTATGTCTTCCTGAGGGGGTGACTTTTTACAATTTTGAAATGTTTCCCTTTATTTATCATAAGACTCTTTGTCTTGATGCCAGTTATTAATATGCCCATATCATTTTTTCTTATTTATACTATTTGTGTTGTATACTTTTTCCAACTCTCTTAGTCTGCTTGAGTTACCGTAACCAAAGACCACAGATTCAGTGTCTTAAACAAGAGAAATTTATTTTCTCACAGTTCTGGAGGCTGGACGTCCCAGATCAAGGTCCAGCAGGGTTTGGTGTCTGGTAAGGGGCTCTCTTCCTGGCCTGCACATGGCCACCTTCTCACTGTGTGCACACATGGCAAATAGAGATAGATCTCTGGTGTCCTTTTCTCTTTTATAAGGACACCACTTCTATTAGATCAGAGCTCCACCCTTAGGACTTCATTTAATCTTAATTACCTCCTTAAACATCCTATTTCCAATATAGTCACATGAGGGAGGGTTATAAATTCAATATATGAATTTTGAGGGAACATGATTCAGTCCATTACACCAATCTTTTACTTTCAACACATTTATATGGCTATATGTAAAGTATGTTGTTTGAACATAGCATATAACTGGATATTAATTTTTATGCAGTCTGACAATCTTTGCTTTTTACTTGGAGTGTTTAGTCTATTTATATTTAATAAAATTATTGATATGGCTAGATTTAATTCTATTATATTCCTATTTGCTTTCTAATTTTCCAGTCTGTGTTTGCTTCTATTTTATTCTATCTCTGCATTTTATTTTATGTAAGAAAAAGATTCAGTACTCCATTTTGACTCCTCTTTTAGCTTTCTAGCTATACTATTTTATATTTTTTAGTAATTGCTCTGGAGATTACAATGCACATTCTTATCACAATTTTCCTAGAGTTTATATTGTGATTTTAACATTCACGTAAAATGTAAGAATCTCTGAACAACATAACTTTATTTACTTTTTCCCATATTTTGTGCTAATGTTGTCATACATGTGACTATTACATTTGTTATAAATCCCATAATACAATATTATTATTATTTTAGTTTTTTCTCTATGAATGTAGGTCATCAAGCTTTTTAAATACCAGAAAGTAAACATTTTAGGCTTTGATACCCACATATGGCCTGTATTTCATATTATTATTATTTTGTTGTTGTTATTTTTAATTCATGCTTACTTTCTGTTTTTACAATCCCTTAAAAAAAATTCTTACTATCAGGCCATAAAAAAATAAGCCAAGAGCTAGATTTGGCCTATGGGTACCTGCTCCTACTCTACAAGCCAATTGTCTTTTTAAAAAATTGATACAAGAAAAAAATATGTTTTTTTTATATTTACCCACATATTTATCATTTTTAATGTTTTTTTAATTCTTCCTGCAGATATGAATATTAGTCTGGCATCATTTCTTTTAAGCCTGAATAACCACTTTTAACATTTCTTATAGTTCAGGTCTTCTGAATTCTCTCTGATTTTAGTTATCTGAAAATGTTTCCTGAAGTTTTATTTCATTGTTTTACAAAGATATATTAATATGATATAAGAATTATATCATTTTAAGAGGATATATTGGTGGGTATAGTATTCTGGGTTGTCAGTTTTCTTTTCCTGCTTTCTGTCTTTGAAGGTGTCATTTCATTGTCTTTTGTCACAAATTGTTCTGATAAGAAATCAGGCATAATTACTCACCTTTATATAATATTTCTTGTCTCACTTATGGTATGAAAAGTTCTAAAATTCTTCCTTGTCCCTGGAATTTTCCATCCTAATTCTTGTGATTATAAATATGATGAGATATCATGCCCTGATTTTGTTATATTATATGGCAAAAGATATTTTGTAGAGGGAATTGAAGTTACTAATCAGTTAATTTTAATCTCATCAAAAGGGAAATTATCTGGGTGGATCTAATGTAAGCATGTGGAAGAGAAATTCAGTGTGAGAAGGGGTTGATGTGCCTTGCTGGTACTGAAGATGGAAGAGACTACATGAGGAGGAATGCAGGTAATGTCTAGAACCAAAGAGCAGCCTCTGGGTGAAAGATCAAAAGGAAACAAGAACCTCAGATCTATAACCACAAGAACTGTATTCCGCCAACAACCTGAATAAAATCGGAAGTGGATTCTTCACCAGAGACTCCAGATGAAAGCTCAGTTCTACCAACACCTTAGTTTCAACCTTGTGAGATCCTGAGTCATGAACACAGTCAAGCCCATCTACACTTCTGACCTAAACAACTGTGAAATAATAAATGGGTATTGTTTTCAGGCTCTTATGATTATGGTAATTTGTTACATAGCAATGGAAAACTGATGTACTCCATCAAGATATGTCTCTTTATCATTAGTTTTCAGCAGTTGGACTACGATCATTCAAGTGTGGTTTTCTTAGTATTTTCTTTTTTGGGGTTCACTGAACATTTGGAATTTGTAGGTTTATGTTTTGTTTTTTAAAATCAAATTTATAAAATTTTCAGTCATTATTTCTTTACAAAAACTTTTTTCACCAGACTCCTCCTCTCCTTCTAGTATTCCAATTGTATATACATTAGACTGCTTGATGTCTCATAGATACATAGGCTCTTTTCTTTTTTCAGCCTTTTTCTTTTATACTTTTCAGATTTTTACTACTTTTATTAGTATCCCTTCAAGTTCACTAATTATTTCTTCTGCTATCTCCAATCTGCTATAAATACAATATAGTAAATTTTTTATTTCAGCCACTGTACTTTGCAATTATAGAATTTCCTTTTGGCCTTTTTATTTTAAATGTGTTTTATTTTTATTTCTGTATGGAGATTCCTTGTCTGTTCACTCATTATGTCCATAATTTTTAAGTCCTAGGACATATTTATTAAAGTCCCTATCTGCATATTTTAACTTCTGGACCATGATATAGTCTGTTTGCATTGACCACTTTTTTCTTGATTGTGAATCTCATTTTTCTCCTTTTTTAGTTGTATAATAATTTTTTTTAAAAAAAATTTATAGTGGATATTGTAAAAGATGCATTGTGCAATTCTGTATTATTCTGTCTTCTTAAAGAATGTTAAATTTTATTCTGGCAGGCAGTTAAATTATTAATGGATCCTTCAGAGCCCCTCAGGCTTGGTTTTATTATTTGTTAGGGTGGGATTCTTTAGGCTTTGTCCTTAGTCCTTAGTCCTAGAGTATGTTCCTTACTCAAGGGTGTCATTCTTACTCTTAAGGATGGCTGTTATGGGATCTAAACTTAATGAGTAAGGAGCTCAGTACAGTTTCTGCATTGTAATTGGGCTGGAGCACCAGTGTCTTATAGATTTGCATTACCTCCACTCTCTCTGTCCAACTCTCAGTCTCACAGCAGCTACTTTCTACTAGGCTTCAAATTGTCTAAAATTGAGCATGCACAGCCAAGCCTTCGGCCAAAGCCCATAAAGAAGCCCCATGGAAATTTGGGCAACCCTCTGCACAGGTCCCTATACTCTGGTACCTGCCCCACATAGTTCTGGCACTTCAGTAGCTCTGAACTGTGATCTTTGCCCCATTTTTTCCCTATACTACCCCTCCAGAAATTACTCCTAGGCAAAAGGTCAGGGAAAATATGAAACTCAACTCATATTGTTTCCTTCTTTAAAGCATTGGGCTGCCTATTGTTTAATCTCTAAATAAAGTGATTTCATATAGTTTTTCCAGTTTTATAGTTATTTTTGGTGGGAAGGCAAGTCTGGTAACAGTTACTCCATCATAGCTAGATGCAGAAATTGTAATACTTGATTTAATGGTCTTTGAACCTTTTCAGAATATTGCCATTATTTTACCTATAAACTTAGGGGTATCCAAACTATAGGTCATAGAGTATAAAGTTATTAAAAGAAGTCTATGAAATTTATTTAGTCACCAAGAATTATCTAATGACTAAATATTTCTCACCTTGTTTGTCAAATTTCTCCACTGTAAAGTTTCTCTTTTTCCCTCCTTACCATACTGTACTCTGGAAAGAAGTCACTATATACAATCCACAGTTAAGGAGTGTGGAGTTATGCTCTACCTTCCTGAGGGTAGTGTATCTACATAAATTATTTGGAATTATTATACATGGGAGTTTTGCCTCTTCTCCCTCATTTATTTATAAATCCAATCAAATTTATATTAGTATGGACTCATAGAAATTTATGTCATAGTTTGGATTATAATGCAGTAGTACTTTATTTTGTTGCTCAAATTGTTCCAGCTTTGGCCACTGGGACCTCTTTCAAATGGCTCATCTGTGCCATCAAGTGTATGTGTGTGTGTATGTGGGAGGAAGAGAGAGAGAGAGAGAGAGAGAGAGAGAGAGAGAGAGAGAGAATGTGTATTCATGTGTTTTGGGTACTTTCTTACTTTCTGTCACTACAAGATGCTCCAGGCTCATCTTATATATTTCCTTCCCCAGTAACAGAATCAGCTATTTCTCAAAGGAGTTCTGTCCTTTTATTGGTGAATGGTATTAGAAACCAAGATCTGGGATCTAAGTGTGCTTATTGCTACTGCACTTGTTTCTAGGCCCTCTCCCCTGACAGAACAAGGAAATATACATGGATATATACTGACCCATGTATTAATACACATTTATAAACATTTCTATATGCAACTGTCTGTGTGTATATTAAGCTAAAGGTGAGTTCATACTGACATCTCCAACTCTAATTCATTACCACCTAGATCATCCCCCCTCCACTCCTCGCTATTCTGTAAAATTTCCCTCCAACAGTGAGATAACTAGATCCTACCATCTTCCATTTTACATAATTGTTCAATTTTATTTTATATATGTATAGCAATAGCAGAATTGTTAACCCATGTTCTCATACCAAACAATTTTTTCTACTGGAATACAATGCTTAGATACAGTTTCTTTTGCTCTTTAGTCCTACACATTCCTCACATTTCCAAAGCTACTTTGGTCAGCACTTTTTCCCCTATTCCCTCAGAGAGGTTATTTCATGCATTTATAATACAGTTAGATGTTCTGTCATATTATGCATTCTATCCTGAGCTCCTCAACCTCATAAATAATTTTTAATTACATACATTAAGATCCACTATTTCTGCTGAGAAACTCTATTGGTTTTGACAAATGCATTGTCCCACACATCCACCATCACAGTATCATACAGAATAGTTTCACTGCCCTAAAAAACATCCCCTGTGCTTCACTTATTCAATCCTCCTTCTCTCCGCTGAACATGAGATACCACTGATCTTTTTATTGTTTCTATAGTGTTGTGCTTTCCAGAATGGGATATAAATGGAATCATACAGTATGGAGCCTTTCACTTAGCAATATGAATTTAAGGTTCATACATGTCTTATCATATCCTGTATCTGCCACTGCAGATTTGGTCTCTGCCTAACACTCTGACCCTCCTCTGTCTATATTTTTCTATAACAAATAGTCTTCAGGGCCAATAGGATGTGTCCAACCAGCAGCAGAACCAGTCTCACCCACCACCACCACTAGACCATGCTCTGGGTAGCTGGGATGTTACAATACCCTGAACAGTCATGAGTCAGCTTGTTGGCCTAGACAGGCCTCTTCCCTGGGTCCATGAGTGCAAAGACAGACTCTCTCTCTGATGAGTCATTCCCTAGGCCCTAGGAGTGGGCAAGAGAGAGATGTGAGTAGAGATGGGACACAGACATGCCTGCCTGGCAGCTGGGTTGTCCACAGATACATCTGTAAGGCCTACAGTGGTGCACATTGGAGCCAGGGGTGGAAAAAATACAGTAGGCTACAGACCAGGGGCTGGGTGCCAGGGGCTGGCCCTCTGTATGCAGTCTGAGGAGTGTAAGAACCAGGAACTTAGCTTGAACCTGGCCTCCCAGATCATGATGTGGTATGTTTGTCAATGTAGAAGTATAGAACATATTTTATTTAACAGTTTGTTAGTTTGATTGATAACTTTTAAGTATTTAGACATATGGTATGTGAGCTTCCATATGTACTCTTGCCTTGAGTCTAGAATATTTTAGGGACAAACTGGAAGTGACCCAAGCTTTAGTTCTTGCCCTTCTATCAACCAGCCCATAAGCTTGAACAAATGACTTGAGATCCTTAGGCTCTACTTTTTATATTTGTAAAAGAAAGTGGTTGATTTGATCTCAGTATTATTTCTGTCACTTATTAGCTGTGTCACTTTGAACATATTGCCCACAACTCTGGGTTTCAGTCTTTTCATTTGTCAAATTTAAGGTTTACATTAGGCAACTATATAATAGTCTGCTTTCTTGTTGTCTGTGAAGACTTATTTTTTTATTGGACTACTTGCAGACCTTTTGCAAGAAGAAGGAAATGTATTATTAGAGTAATGGCTAAGGTTGATCAAAGTTAACCTGCTTTGAATCAGCCTCCTTCTTCCCTGCAGCACCCTCTTTGCTGGTTCACAGTGATCTGATAGCTCAGTTTTGTTCTAAATAAAGTAAAAATTATGATTGAAAAATATGGTTGAAGGTCACAAATCAATCAAATGGTAATTGCAGTTGTTTTAAAAGTTCAGGTAGTATTTTACATCATGAATCTGTTGGGTGACAGTTAATATGGATTAATCAGCAACCTGCTTTCTCTTTGATCATGATTCAAATCTGCTCTAGACAGGAGTGATAATAAGGAAATAATTATGAGCCATTCCCTTGCAGTGGTGCGGTTGGAGCTCTTTGTATAAAAAGCCTCTCGAAGCGCAAAGTGGAGCCTTTGTTGTTGTTAGGTAGGAAAATCAGATTGTCTCAGTACAAGTCCTAGAGCACAAAGGGCAGCTCCTGGTCAGTCACATCAATTCTTCTTTGCCCTTTGTTTGCATCGATTGCCCATGAGGCAAAGGTTGATTCTTAAACCTTTTGTTTTACAAGTCACGTGAGAGCCAGTGATGTACATTAGGCTATGAGGCGGGCTTGAAACTCCGCAGCTTTTTGCCTCTGGCTTCCTCCTGAACAGGTTAGATAGAGGGTCCAACGAAAAGCGCGTTGGAGCAGTAAAGACTCGGGAAGAAACGGAAAGTTTTCCAACTATAGCAAAAAGGACCACAGAGATGGCCCATGGTGAAAGCTCATGTTTCTCAGACTTCATGTTTTCCAGCTATTGGTGTCAACTTCAAATTGTCTCTATAGCATTTATTTCACCTTTAAAGTGGGCTTTTCCTTCCACCTCTCTGAAAAGTTGTGATGCGTAAGAGTGACTAACAGCAACCTTTTCCCTTGATATTATAATCCATTTACATAAAAATCAGATGAGACTGCTTGGTTCTAATGAAGAGGTAGCCCTCCCCTCCCATTTTAGACCCCCCAACCAGATAGACAATATCAAAGTCATTCAACAAAAATTAGATTGATGTTATACATTTGATGAATAAATATATGCTGACTAAAATGGCACAATAAATAAAATCTGTGTGATTCATGTAGAATATCTACAATTCTGATTTTAAAGGAAGGAAAACAATTAAAATGCTCTGTATTACTCAAGGACAATCCTTAAAATATGACTTTATCACAACTGCAGAGGCAAAGATTTATAACTTCTATTGTACGAGTAGACAAAATGCCCACACATCCATACTTAAAAACTAATGAGAGTGGGGTTCACCTTATTGCTTGGCCAAGGGGGCAGAGGGGAGGGGAGGGAGAGTTGAATTAAATAGAGTGTTCGTTAGAAGGTAAATTGAGGGATTTTGCAGCCTACTCAAGTTTAATTAAAAATAAATGTGGAAAATTGTTTTAAAAGATTGTACACAGTGATTATCTCAAATTGCCATGGGAAATACAGAAATGCCTCATTAAAAAACACATTTAGACATTTATATATATATATATATATAAACTTCATCATTTATATTCTAGCTTAGAAAAACCTCTTCACTTCTAGAAAAAAATAACAAGCCAAAATATGTCATCATCATTTTTATGTATCCCAGAATATTATGTATATGTGTTAAGATGATTTTTGGTGCACATCACAAAAAATCATTTTAAAGGGATCCTGTAATACTTTTGCAAAAATAAAACAAGGCCGCTGGACAATTAAGGAATTACTGAATTATTCACAGAAGTGAAACCAGCAATAAAATTGACAAACCCATGTAACTTTCAAACAGGCTGAGTAAGTACCATGATGCTGCTTAACTATCCAGTTTCTTGGCATCAGGCAGAGATTTGGTCCCATCTTAGAGTCCAAAGCTGTGTCTGTGTGCTACTTAAACATCTTGATTTTGTTTCAGTTGAATGATTTAGTTGATCAAAACAGATAAATTTTGCTGATGTTTTTGTCATTGAGTTGAGTAACAGTTTGGTGTTTTATAACCATATCATAAAACTACACAAAGTCAGGCTTTCCTCAAAAGTCAAAAAGAAATGCTTAGTTACCTTTAGCTTTTTCCTTTCTGATCCTGAAGAGTCAAGAGCATCTCCTATGTAGTTGAGTGGTTGAAGGTGTGAGCAAGAGGTTGTAGAGTGGACATCATGTGGAAAAGAAAGAAAAAAAAAACTATCAATGCTTTAATATTGATATAGTAATTTGGTTTACATTTTTAAAAATTTAAAATTATATTTTGTCACTTTAGGAAGAAAAGATACAAGTATTACTAATAATCATTAATATGTTTAGAGCCAAGCATGAATGGTCAACAGAGCAGAGAAAATGCAGGCACGTTACAACCAAATTACTATTATTAATAACACATTGCTTATTTTTAATCATGTTTTTTGGATGCCAGTCACTTTTTATAAGTCAGATTATCTATCACATATTTCTTCCTTGCAATTCTCAAAATTGTCATACTATCTGATGATATAATATGTATACACATGTGCTATGGTTTAAATGTTTGTCTTCTCCAAAACTCATGTTGTAATTTAATTGCCATTATAACAGTATTAAGAGGTGAGACTTTCAAGATGTGATTAGACCAAGAGGGCTTGTCTCTCATGGGAGAGTTTAGTGCCTTTACAAAAGGGCTTTGGGGGAAGGTTCTCTCTTTTTGCTATTCCACTCTTCTGCCATGTGAGGGACAGCCTTCCTCCCCTCTGGAGAATGCAGCGTTCAAGATGCCATATTGGAACTGCAGATTGGACCCTCACCAGACACCAAACCTGCCAGCACCTTGATCTTGGACTTCCTAGCCTCTAGAACTGTAAGAAAGAAATTTCTGTTCTTTGTAAATTACTCAGTCTCAGGTATTCTGTTATAGCAGCACAAAACAGACTAAGACATGAAATTGAGAAATATTAAACACTAAAAAGTATTTCATTCTTAGGTAAAACTATGTGTAGACAACTTGATCACTAGCATGGTGTCTTGGGGAACTAAGCCTTTCTAAACAATTATTTTCTTTTGTATCCTTATGCACTAAAGGTGAGTGGAACTCTAGAAATCAGCAGTAGAAAATTTTGGAAACTAGCAAAATATATTATCTCATTTAGCACCCTTGGGAACTCTGTAGTAAGGCTTATATTGGTCCTGGGGTATTATTTGCTTAATCAACTCAGATTCCTTAGACAAGTTGTCTGCTTTGTAAAGTTCACCTTAGGCAAATCTTGCTTTCAAGTGTTTATAGACAGTTAGTACCTGCCAGCCCTAGTTAACTACTTGGCTAACATCTTATATTGCCTCGATGAACTCAAGACTTTCTAAAGACTAAAGCCTAAAAGGTAGAACTTGGAATTAAAGGACCTCTTTATGTTGTCTATGCTGGAGGAATTTTTAGCAGGGAAAGATGTGCTGTGCTTGGGTGCTTCTCTGAGACACCCCGACCAGTGCTGCTCTGAGGGCCCAGCATGTCATGCTTGGAACCATAGCTAAGGACGAACATAAGGGAAGGGATTGTGAATAATCGGGAACACACTCCCTTCTGCAACTATCTGACTTTCTTCTCAACCAGCTCATCTACAGAATATGCATTTACTGTAAGGAATATAATAAATAAAAGAAAATATATAAGAAAAATATTTAAAAGGCATGACAAACTAGCCAGGAAAGATCTGAATAAACAACCACTTATCAGGAGTTCTGAATTGGGGAATATTCAAACCATAAGACAACATGTGCCTTTAGGCACATTCTAGCTCTTCTTGAATCAAGCTTTCATGGTACTCTATGTGCCGACTTGATTGGCAAAAGTAAAAAATAAAATCTGACAACACCAAGTGTCGGTGAGGATGTGGATCAATGGATATTTCACACACTGTTGGTGTGAGTGTAAAAAAGTAGAACCACATTGGAAAGTAGTATATACAAAAGAAAATATAATAATTGTTTTGTACATGGCTCAGTTTGAACACATTAATAATAAAGTAAACTTGAAAATGGATTTGAACAAGAATTGTAAGATAATCGTGTTTGTGGGAGATGAGTAGAAAGGCCCTAAGAGAGCTACATCTTCATCTTCTATAGTAGATAAATCAACAGGCTCATTGTCTGAAAAGTTTTTAAAAATCAAAAATAAGAGTATAGAGTGCATTATTCAGAAATATGAAAGAAAATACAAAACAGCAAATGTGGCTTCCTCCAGAAAACAGGGATGAGACTTTGGAAAATTTAAAGGCAGAAACTGCTATTATTTTATTATTAGATTTGTAGAATTATTTAACTTTCATAGTTATGTTCACATGTAATTTTGATCATAATAAAGATAATGATTTACAGAGAAGGGAAGTTGTGAATCAGTGTGATTAAATTTTAAAGCTTTCCACTAGAACATTGGTTCTCCAGCAAAAAGGATCATGATGTTTAAGTTTAAATTAGAAAAATAAAACAAACATAAAAATAAATGAGTAGGTAAATAAATAATATGGTGTTAAGCCAGGAGGCCAATCTAGGAAATCTTTATTAATGAAATGGCTGCATCATTCAGCAGTTCATTTGGCTCAAGATTTGCTCTCAGGATCACAGAAGGGGATCATAGACCTTTTCCCTTCATCAGGAGGCAGAGAGAGGTGATACATTGTGTGCCCTTCGCAAGAGTTCAAAATAGTGGAGCAGACATTTGGGCACATCTCGTGGGTAGAAACATCCTTCCTCAGAGTATGCACGATGTAAGAAAGCCCAGGGAAAGCTCGAGGAATCTTCTAACAGATGTTGGCAGATATGAACAAATGCAGCAAATACGGAGCATTTTATTTTATAGAATAATGGTTATTCAATTATCAGAAGTCTCTAGTGAAATCTCAACTAGTCTCTATTGCATTCTCTGGCCAAAAAATATGGAGACAGAAAAAAAATGCATGAGAAGAAGAACAGCGTTTTACCCAATGGATGCTGCATATATCCGTGCCTCAAGGCTCAGTACAATCAAGAGCTCCCAAAGGAACACAGAACAGAGAGCTGGAGACCCTCCAGAAGCAGTGAGAAAAGGACAGAGGTGTCTCAGGAGAGAAGAGAAGGGGAAGAGGAGGAGAGCAGGTGGAGCAGTGAATGACTTAGACCTGTGATGGGTCTCTTGAGGTCCTTGAGAGAGTTTTGGGAAGTATCTACAAATAATTTGCAGTTCATCCTGGATAATATCAGACACTACCTGAGGGAGCAATGAGGTAGCACAAACAGGATTTGTGTGATGTTCCTTCCAGAGGTTGCGAACCCAAGGAAGAATTGACTCAGATCCATGAATGGTTCTTTGTGGACACACACATTACCTGGAGTTTGGAGTTTTGGAGGAGACAACTCATTCTTCCATGCCAGGCTTGGGCATTACATAAGACAATCCTGCTTTGTTCTAAGATAAGGCTCTAATGACTATGAGATGACAAAATAATATGCTTCCTTGAATGAATGGCAACATGGGAAAAAGAAAAACCAATCCTAACACTTCTGCCTCCCAGCTGTCCCTTCTTCCTCCCATCTCTTCTCCTCCCAGCATTAGAGCTGTTTTTAGAAAAATTACTCCCTGCTCTGAAACTCTTGATTTTTCAACTAAATCGAAACTCCTGAAGGATCTTACGAAATTTCACCACAAAATATAACTCCTTGGTATAAAGAATATTTTGAATTAAAGGCCCCCTCAAGATAAAAATGTATTTAAAAAAGCATTGGAAGGGGCTTTCCCTCTATCTGCATAAACTGGACTGACCCATCAAATGAACAATGGACTTCCCTTTTTCTTACTATACTACAGGAAAAAAAAAAATCAAGAATGCAACCAGAGCTGGCTCAAATCATTTAAAACATAATATCTGTATCTTAGGTTAATTTAAAAGTCAGTCTGTTTCTCCCATCCATTCATCCTCCCTAGCAACCATTTATTGCTCTTAAACAGAACTACTTATACTCCTCACCCCCAACTCCCCTCTAAAAAGTGGGTGTAAAGATACCTGGATCCCAATTGGGATATTGGGTAATCACTCTGTGATTCTCCCCTTGTGCATGGTAAGTAAACCTCCTTTTATTATTAATCTGCCTTAATTGTGAGTTGATCTTTCAGTGAACTTTTGGGGGAAAGGGGAAGTTTACCCCTAACCCCCACACTCCCTAGCAATGCAGTGGTGCCTCCTTCCACCTTCCCAGCAGTGTCTCTCTCCATTTCCCCACAGCTCACATTCTAGCTGTTCTTAATTCATATCTTGGGACCAGCACTACTTCTATGTATGGTATCAAAGCCACATTCAATACCACTTCTTTTCTGGAACTTTCTCTAACTTCCGCAGGCAGAGTTCACTACTTTTGGAGTAATGTCCCTGTAGTTGACTACAATATCATTGCATTTATATAATTATATTGTAATGATCTATTTATGCATATATTTCTCCCACTAATTTCAGTTCCTCAAAGGTAGAAAATATATGTGACTTATTATTTTTATTTTGTCCCCAGTACATTCCACAGTTGCTAACGCCAGTGAGATGCCTCATGAAAGCTTGCTGAAGTTGGCCGGGCATGGTGGCTTATGCCTCTAATCCTAGCACTTTGGGAGGCTAAGACAGGAAGGCAGGAGGATCATTAGAGCCTCGGTTGCAGTGAGCTGTGATGAGGCCACTGCACTCCAGCCTGGGCAACAGAGCTAGACCTTGCCTCAAAAAAATAAAATAATAAAATAAATCTTGCTGAAGTTTTATTAACAAAAGCCTGATACTTGCATGCTGAAGGAGAAGACAAATGCTAGAAGGCATTCTAAATGCTTGAATGTAAATCACAGTCAATCTGGAAAAATACCTCATTCTGTTCTGCTGTTCTTAGTTGCAATTCATTAGATATTTGTCTTTGTGTCTGTCCCAGTCATCCTTGTGGCTGAATGTCCTTTGTTTCTATTATAACCATATTGTGTTTGATGGGCAACAGGCAAACATTTCCAACTGCGCTTTTCAGAGAGGGTAAGTAAGCCCAGTCCTGAAGACTAGAACAAAACAGGGGAGAAGGAAAGAAGATAGAATTAAACTAAATACAAAGAAAATTGCCATTGTGAGCATCTTATATTAACCTTTTAAAATGATGGATTATCCATTCTAAGCACAAATATATCAATCAGGGGAAATTATAGAGGCAAGGGATATGACAGCAGCTGTGTGGTTTGCCTAATGATTTTGGACTCCCAACATTTCTCAGCTTGGTGGTACATAGCATGAGACTAGGAATTATGTGAGGTTGTAAGATGAATACAAATGTCTCCCATACCAAGGAAAAAGAAAGACTCTACAGATTAAGGCTTCAAAAAGTTGCTGGTAAAATGGCCTTTTTTTTGATTATTGGAAGAGGTTTTTTTTTTCTCTATATCACTACATTTCCATATCTGAAGCATTCCAAATTTGGGAATTTATGGCCTCATTATTCAAAGAAACATGAAAATCAGTTGTTCTTTGTTCTTAGACAAAGAATTAGAGGAATATATATATGTAATATATATATACACACAAACATTTATTGAATACACATGCAAACATTTGAGGAGTAAAACTGATCACCAAGGAGAACTGAGAATTGCCTATTGTTAAAGGTTTAGAAAACCTTCTGTCTAAGATTGTGTAGACTCATTTATGGATAACACAATGCTTTGTGCATATCTAGATTTCTGCAAATGTCAAAATTAATTTGTGGTATTTAGAAGATTAAGCATAAAAAGTAAACTTTTTAAACTTTAATTCATATCCGGTGTTTTGAAATCTCCAAATTTGCTTTTCAATCTTTTTTTAAAACAGATCTAGAGTATGATTGGTAAGAAAGTCTGTAATTTTTTAAAAATGCAATAGTTGGTTAAGTCTCAGGCTGATGATGGGGTGGGTAGAGGAGCCGGAAGGCAGAGTTATCACCCCAGCAAGGCACTTCTAGATATTTTAGTTAATCTTCAAATGTCATAGCAGGAACATTTAAAAGAACAGAGAGGTAAATGAAGCAAGGAATGACTGTTTCCCTCCTTTAATGGATTATTGGTAATGTGCACACAAAATACAGTTGCATTCGGCTCTAAATGACAATTTAGTCATCCATTCAATGAGCAATTTTTAAGCAGTTTTTAGGAGCCAGGAACTGCTGCTCTAGATGTCTGAGATACAGCAGCAAATAAAACAAATGAAGATCCCTGCCTTCACAGAGGTTACATTCTAGGGAAAATCATGATTTCTAGAGGAGCAGATCTTTGTAATGCCCAGAATATGAAAAATACTCTTTTTCTAAAAATCCCATTGTGTGCCCTTCTTCTCAATTACCAACCCACCCATTTTTCTTAAGAGTTCAAAACTGTCAGAGGTCATGTGATATGTATACTTAACATTGTTAAAATATTTTTTAAAATTTTGAAAATACAACATTAACCTCTCCCCTCAAAGGGTGCAATCTTCTGCTAAACCTATACCCAATCACTCTTTAAGGAGGGAGAATAATTGTGATAATTTACTCATATTTTTGTCTTGATAAAATAGCCTTTCCATGGAGAAGTTTCTTGAATCTTTTTGGTCACAGAGCATAGGACAATTACAAGTTTACACCTCTTCTAGAGAGACGTAACATTCCATGAACTATTATCTGTGGTTAATACTGTATTGACTTGTCCAAGAACCAGAAAAATAAAAACATCACAGGATAGAAAAATAGAGGACTGCCCATTGCCATGTTGCTTCTCTGGGGTTTGGCTAGATATTTGGCTAAGACAAGGGTGGGGAACCTTTTCATGTTGGAAGTCCTCATTAATTTAGCTGTAATCAAATAAGGCCGCATTCAAGAAACTTCAATTTGATATACTTAAAAGTGTACCTTATTTTGTAAAAAATATAACTACTATGTACTTAATAATTTCAAAACATGAAAACTATTCATTAATTTTAAAGTTAATTAACCTTTCAATGACTTTGCTGTGTCTGCTTTTTGTTGGAAAGCATTTGAATATTTGGTTGCAGTATGGAGGTCTGCAGTTTCAGCTGATTCTCTAGATGGGTATCAGTCATTTGTGATCTTAAGGACATCTTGATTTGGGTTAGGTAGGAGAATGTAGATTCACAGCAATACATGGTTGACAAGCAAAAAGCATTTTTCGGACATGTTGCCAAAGGTGTGGGTATTCTACTGCATTTTTTCATATTTCAATTGGATCTTTCTAAGCATCAAAAAATGACTTTAAAATGTCATCTATGAGCTGAATTAATTCCATCTGTAGCTCATTAGGTGCCTTGGTGATATCAACTAGGTGAGGTTGGAATGCTAATTTGAGTGTGATGTCATGATTCTCAAAGTCAGTAAACTTTCATTGTACTCTCCAATTAATAGGTCTGTAATAGTTGGGTATTCTTCAAATGATTCGCATAGATCATCCTGCTCATCAATGACCTTTGCTAACTGGGGAAAATGTTCATCTGAAATTTCCTTTTGGAGGAGAAGTGTTTTGAAAAAAGATTGCTTTTTTTTTTCCCAAATGCTTGGAGTTTTTGCCACATATCATATATAGACTTAGTTTTACCTTGCAAAGAAATATTCAAGTCATTTTGATTTGGCATTCTATCACACAGAAATGCTACATTCCTATAGAAATCTTCTTTCATTAATTCACAGTGCTGATTCTGTTCTTCATAAAATTTAACTATCTGTTCTCATGGAGATAAAATTTTGGCTAATACCTGTCACTGTGATAGCCAACACACTTTAGAATGATGTGGCAAATTCACACTGAATACCTCATTGTTCAACTTTAGCATGTTATGAAACTGATGATGTCCTGTTACATTTGCACAAATATAGTTAACAATACTTATAACTTGTTGCCAAGTGTCACTTAAAGTAGTAGCTTTAGCACAGAGATTTTGGTGATGCAAGATACAATGAAAAGAAATGAGAGCATCTGGATCTGTTAATACTTTTTTTATTTGTGCAATAAACCCTTCATGTTTTCCTGTCATGGAAGGTGTACCATATGTACATGCACTCACTAAATTTGCTAAATCCAGTCCAACTTCACAACATTTATCTTGAAAGTTGTTGAAGATATCTATTCCCTGTGTTCTGTTTGCAAGAGTGTCCAAAGCAAGAGTGTCCAAAGCAAGTAATTCTTTGTAGCAAAGAAAATCTTCTGTTATGACCCAAATGAAGTATAAAACCTGCACCAAGTCAGTAGTATCAATTGATTCATCCAAAGAAATTGAATAATATATACTTGCCTTTTGAAGTTTTGCATGAAGTTGTTCTGTTAAGTTGAAGGCTAATTCAGGCTGCCAATCTGTTATGGTTCTCCTTGAAAGAGGCAGTTTTTTGTATTTTGAAACGTTATCAGCGTCTAAGCATCCTGCAACTTTGACAATGTAGTCTTTCACAATTTCTACATCACTGAATGGCTTTCCTTTCCCTTCCCTTTCCAGAGTATATAAGCTACTTTATAAGTTGCTTCAGTGGCTTTATTTGCAGGTCTTATTGCTCCTTGAAAGAATTGTCTTTGCTTTTGCTTTTCATCTTCTAATTTCTGCAATACAACCTTTTGCACCTCTCCCTCTAATTGAAAATATCTGTGGTCCTTATGGTTTTATAAAGCTGATAAGCATGGAATTTCTTTAATGTTTATATTGCAGTATCACAAACCAAGCAAATCATCTTATCTTTAGCAGACCTCTTTTAAAAAATCTGTTTTCTTCCTTCAGCATTCTCTTGGTCTTCTCTGACATGATGGGCTGTTAAGTAGACAGAATTAAAAAATACTGTCCAGCTGTGCAACTGTCCACAAATTCCACTTCAAATAGAAACACAGTGCACCTCTGTCAAAGGTGATAACAGAACGACCAACTCAACCTCATAAACTTTTGCCAACCAGCATCATATGGTAGTAGTGCCAGTGAGGTGGGGGAAGTTACAACTAAATTATGAGCATAGCAGGCATCAATTTAGCCCTTATGGTTTATTAACGTTCTAATTGTGCCAGTCAATCTGGGAGGATTATTTCACTGAAACTTATTTTATTCTTTGGTGTTTTAAATACATTCATTTTAAAATAAAATAAAAATATAAAAGACAAACAAAAATGTATTAATAAAAATAAAAGGATTTGTTCTGTAAAATCTGAATTCAGTCAAAAAGACCACACTCAAGGGTCTAGAAGGCCACATGTGGCCTTAAGGCAGCAGGTTCCCCACCCCTGGGCTAAGATATATTGTTTGTAATACAAAAGCTTTGTGTTCATTAGTTCATGGAAACAAAACAGAACAAATAACCTTCAAATATGTGACTTTTTTCCTTGACATCCATCACTAAAAACCTTTTAAAGTCAGAAACTCTTGGAAATTTTAAGGGGTCATTTTTCGTAACATTTCAGGACTCAAGAATTTGTGCAGAAAGAAGTATATAGGTTGTAGAATAGATCCTTAGAGTAGAGCTTTGAAAATATTAGCAATAACTACTATTGATTAAGGGCGATTGGGTGCCAGCAGTGAGCTTGGAACTCTGTACCAGTTACTTCGTTTAATACTTACCACAACCTTATGAGATAGATCTTGTTATATACATTTGGTAGATTAGGAATTCAGGACAGAGATTATGCAAGCACCAAAACATGATCCAAACCTCGATCTAACTCCAAACGTCATGTCACAATGCTTCTCTCAATAAGACTTCGAATGGATGGAAAGATAAACAGTTTACTTTGGCTTACTGATGCCTGGTTTTATGGGAGCTTCTTTACTAAGTACTTAGCACTTTGATACTAAGACGAAAACTGGTTGTCAAGCTAAGAGCATCCGTAAATTCTTAAGGGACTGGAAAGCTTACCAGAATTTCAGGTATTTTGAACACATAAGAAGAATGTTTTCTTTTTTGTTAACACAGGCAGGCAAACATGATATTCATTTTGTATTCTGTATCTAAGACTATATTCTAGGCATCAAATCATAAATAAGAGCACAAAAATATAAATTCATATGAATGATTAATAGTTTTGTGAAATAAATTCATTTCAGGATCACAGAAAGGTAAAATGTTCTAAAGTTGAATTCATTAACATATTATATCTTTAAAACTAATATTGTTTGGTTCTATAGTGTGCATAAAATAAATGGAAGGTAGATTGGCCAAAACAAATAGGTACAGGCATGCATTTCTGGGCTATATGATTTTGTGCTTAATGGTTTAGGTTTCTACTGTACATTTCCTTTAAAGAAAATCTTATTTTCTAACATAAAACCTCAGCAGGCATGCACTTGGCTAACAGGGGGAAAATTCTGTCCCAGTTTTCCATAATACATTCATGAAGGGATTTGAAACAACCAACAGTTACTGCAGAGGAAAACTAAAAAATGTTGTTCTCTGGCATTTTTTAAACAAACACAAAAGTTCAACTACTATAGCTATTAAGCTCTTTGTAGGCAACATAAACATTGGCTTATTTCTATCTTCCTATAATCCCTGGATCAAACCCAGCCTTCGTTTTCTCTTGTAATTTTTCCAGCCATACCCTAGACACCAGGCGCTCATAAGTCAGGGTCACCAGCCTTGCATCTCAGTTGGATTCCTACAGTAGCAATATCGGGGCCAAGGCCTTCATTTCATCTCTCCAGGTTGAGAGATATTACACAATAACTACCTTCTTTTCTACTCAGCTTAGTCTACAGAAAGGCCCTCTTTTTGTTAGGGAAAAGTGTTGCTTCTTCTCAGGTTCTTTCTCCTCAGAAAAGGAAGGAGCACATCCTGGGAGGATGTGGTTAACATACTTGTCTTCTGTGTGAATGGAGAAGAAGGAAATCCTTATTAAGTCATAGTTTCATTTTTGCAAGGTCTCCTGGGATATTGTAATGTCACATGTGATCATCATGGTCAAAGGAACCTCGAGGGAATGATCCACCCTCTGCCTCTCAACAGGCTGTGTGTATACCACTGAGCTAGCAGGTGCAGGTGGAGCTGCCTTGATGGTTCTGGCGATGAAGTTTCCACAACTGCCCTTGGTCCTCCTCAGTCAAAATATTTGCCTGGTTTTGTCTGAAATTCTTTTTGCCATCACTGAATGCCTTTTAAAAATGTTCTGTTCTTAACACACAGAGAGAGAGACAGAAAGATAAAGAGAGAAAGAGAGAGGGAGAGAGAGAGGGAAAACAACTGAGCCCTATCATCTGAGTAATATCCTCTCAGGTTATTTTTAAATACTATAATAGCACAATGGACCTGATGCACTAGGAAGAGGCAATTTCCTAAATGGCCGTGGAAGTCCTGAAGAGGATGATGTATCGTCAAATGTTACTCTACCGGGTCCATTTACAGTTACAACCAGGCCCGATAATTACAGGTGAGCAGGGCAAACTCACAGCTAAACACAAGGGCCAGAGAGTCTTTCCTCCCACCTCAGGTCCTGAGCCAACAGTGAAGGTGCACACAGATGCTCTATGCTGACAAAGGCTGTCAACCCCAGTGATACTAAGGCTCATTTATACAGAGATAAGTATTGCTTGGGCAAGTGAGGAAAGAAGGCGAAGTTATCAGAAAGATCCATGAGCAAACGCCACTAAAACAAGCGTTATTTTTTATGTTTTGAATTTTACTTGTGGGTGCTTAATACCTACTAAATAAGTAATGAGAATTAACACTATCTGCAGTGCAGTAGTGATTTGGACCTTAACTGATTGATGTTGGCAGAGCCGTGTAGATGAAAGCTGAAGTGCATGGCACATGCAAAGTATTTTTCAAAATATACTTCTAATTAGTTAAAACTTAAGATTCACCTTTTCTTGCTAAGAACTCTTTTAGGTGGAGTTCTAGCAACACACTTAATCTGTGGTCTTGACCTTAATTTTTCCATCATGTAATGCAAGAAGGTTGAAATGGATGATCTCTAAGGTCCTTTTGAACTCTAATATTCTGTGATTCTAATCAACTGTACAGATGGAGACTGATACATTCTAAAAGAGATTGTAGAGTGAATTGTATAGAATTGTTCTTCTGACAGTCATGGAGGCATTTGTAAAAAAAAAAAATCATTTCACTTATTGAACGCTTATGATGGCCAGGCATTACGAAAACCACCTTAATATATTCTCTTGTAAGTATCTCCAGAAAGTTCTGTGAGGTAGGAATTGTTATAATCCCCATATAAGGAAACTGAGGCTCAGGAAAATTAAATAAATTGCTTAAGATCAAACAAATAGGAAATGATAGAATAGAAACTCAACCCCAGTTTTCTCTGGCTCCAAAATTTATGCTCTTAACCACGATGAGGCTGTCTTTCGTGTGGCTTCTGTAATCTCAGCACCTAGGGGCAGGTCTGAACTTGCTCTTGCACACTGCCTGGTCACCACCTGCCTTTCCTGCTTCCCCTCAGCTGAGATCTGGAATTCTCTTCATCTCAGAGAACCTAGTTTCCTCTAAGTGAGAAAGAAGAGCCTTATTTCTTCTCACTGTTTGTGCTCAAATATCTATGCAGGCTGGATGGGACAAATGACTCTAGTTCTAACACAATAAGATTTTTCTTAGGAATTTTATCCAGGTTAACATGATATTCCAAATCGCTGTTTCCTGGCAGGAGCCTAGGAGCATTACACAAGCCACTGAGGTGTAGGGAGTCCTCCTTCACTACGGGTGGACTAGCAAGGATCCCTCTGACAGGCACTGGCCTCTCTTTCTTTCTTCCTTCCCTCCTCCCTTTGTTCCTTTGCCCACTGCGCAAGCAATTAGTGCAATTGAATCCTTAATAAGCCAATTTAGCCCAGCCCACATAGCTATTTTGCTCCTAATAAATCCATTAATTCAGCTCACACTGAGGGGACTGTCATGTTTACAGTATCACAGACAGTGTCTACTTATTTCTGTAAGAAATAATATGGTAAGGATTATTTTTAGAATAAAATCGCATCTTTGCTTGGTGTGCTTCTGCTGCCACGGCTAGGAGTTCCTTGTCTTAACCAGAGGCTTGAGAGGATGACTTAGCAGACATTTACAAGACTTGTTTCACTGAAGAGGAGTGAACAGACAAAAGTCCACAGAGCTTTGTTTCTATTGGCCACAAGGGATTTGAACAAGGATAGAGCAACTCTTTTTGTGGTAACGGCTCTCAATGCTTCCCCCTCCATAATCCTATAGGAATAGGTGGATCCCATTAAGAGATATAATATCTAAAATTTATCTTCAAATTACCTTTACTTGGTAGGCATTGTCACTACTTACTTACTTTCTTTGACTTTTTCAACCATGTTAGCAAGGTAAAGTTTAATCTTATTAAGATTTGAAACTTAGGTCCCAAAGATTCCCATAGTATTACCCTAAAATGGAGAAGGTTTAGGAGCCACACATATAAACTGGATTTAAAGACTTTCCTTCATAAGCAGCACTATGGATGAATCAATGCTGGGGCGTGGTTGCTCACGCGGCCCGTTGGTGAAACACCTAGAGCAAGAGCTGGCAGCCATCCTTTTCTTTGCATTTTCAGACAACTGAGCTCAGGACAGGAAGCCAGGAGACTCCAACGAGACTCTTACTTTAAGGGAAATAGTGTTAAACCTTAGTGTATTCTAGGGAGAGTGTCAAAACAGTGAGTGGATTGGAAACCCTGCCAAATAAGTAGTAGTAGAGAGTTATTGACTGATTTGTTTAGAAAAAGGAAAGTTTGTTTGGGCCAGTTTGTTTGTTCTCACCCTGAGAAAGGTGAAGGTGTGTTGGATGACTTTAAGTATTTCAGTTCTTTCATGCGGAAGAGGGATCAACCTCATTCAATGTCGCTCTAGAGATGGAATTAGGGTTGAGTGTAAACAAGAGAGAGCCAGATTATATTAATAGCTAAGTATAATGATATACTTCCTAATAGCCACAGCCATGCAAAGACATAGGAGACACTGAGTTCTCTATCTCTAGAGATGGATAAGCAGAAACTGAATATCCAGGCTACAGGAATATTGTAGGATTATGTTTGGGGGAAGGAGTGGGAAAAAACTCATATTTAAAATATCTTTCTGTGAAAGAAAAACCACCATTCTTTAGTTTATCTCCTCACCAGAGATATGATCTATATTTGTTTGATTTCCTTGAAAAACAGCTTGAGCTTAATAAAAAAAGAGTGAGAAATCTGAGGGATGGCACAGTGGCAAGCCTGGACTTTGCTGCAGCAGAAACCCACCTTCCATGCTGGTCTCTCCACTGCAGCTGTAGGTTTCCTTTTACTTGGCAAAAGTGTCTAAAAACCAGGGGCAATTTATCATGACATGGCATCAAATATTAGACTACTGCTTATCTCTTGGAGAACTATTTCCTCAGAAGCTGCTCAGAAAATTTGCATCCAGGCTGCCAAACTGGGTAAGGCAATAGCGTTGGGTAAATTTAGGTAACTCGTCTGAAAAGACATCGCTGTGGGAGTACAATGGAATAGCTATTTTTTCATAACCTTTTCAACTAATTCAAAAATTAGTGTAAGCCTTCATTACTAGGTAGAAAAAGCACATGGGATTTCTTTAATACATAATACTTTATGGTACAAATTTATTGTAAAAGATACATACAACATTATGCATCCCAAATAACAAAAAGAAGCTTTTTCCCTTCAGAGAATCCTAATGATTTTATTTTGCCTTCCTTTTCATTATCCTTGGCTAAAAGGTGAATTAAATTGCCCCAGTGTTCATGCAAATAAATGAAATCTCTTTGTGAATTCTGTTGTTAACATAAAAATCTAATTTTGAATTCTTAGATACATTTAACATCTAAACACAGATAACATCACAACTATCAATTTGTATTTCTTTTATATTTTGGTTAAAATAAAGATAAAAAATTGTAGAGTGCCAAAAGGCAATTTGCAATGTTTGAAATATTAAGAAGGTTTTTCCTGGCAGCTAAGTTTTATAAAGATCCACAGCTTTTTGTATTGTAAGTAAAATAACATGATTGCCACACCTAAGTCTTCCCTTTTTTTTTTCAGACGGAGAATATTTTCACCTCTTTTAAACAGTGTGTATTAGTTACCTTATGCTAAGTTATGCTCCAGTAATGAATGACTCCAAACATCTGCCACTTAAAACAACAAATGTTTATTGCTTGTCTCCATTACACATGCACTGTGGGTGAGCCCATCTGGAAGATCTCTGCTCTGTCTCTTATGTATTCAGTGATGCAGACTGATTGAGCAGCCCCAACTGGGACTGCCGGGCTCATGGCAAAGGAAAAAGAAAAGGCATGTTGTCACTTCCGTTCATATTCCATTGGTCACACCAAGTTACCACTGTGATGGCCATAAATGGAATAGGAATATAGAGGGAGGAGCCCTTGGGTATTGACCATGGTGCTAAAAGCATCAAAGAGAGACTTAAAATGTGCCAGAAGTCATTGTGATCAAATACATCCTGGAAACATTTTGTCTAGTCTACTTTGCTGCCTCTCAACTACTTGACTGGTTTGATCCACTGAGGAATTTTTACCAAGTCAGCAATATTTCATTATTTGTCATTGTGTCCTCACCCTTTGGCAACCTCAGATTATTTTCCTGCAAAACGGCAGCTTAATAAATTTTGACTGTAAGTAACTAGGGAATATGGTACTGTGTGGAAGGTTTTCTTTTTTCCCTAAAGTAAAAGAACACAGTACTACACAAAGCCCCCAAGTATATTTTTCTCATTAACACTTCATAGTAAATGGATATTAATTCATGTTACTATAAATTACAATGGAGCATCTAAACTGCTATGGAATTACAACTTGCAGCTACCCCAAGAGTTGCTGGGGAGTAATATGATTATCGCAAGCAACACCAGAGGAAATAATATAATTTGCTGCCTACTATAAAATGCTATTCCATTTTTCTTACCGCCTTGGCAGTTTGAAATAAATTCTTTTAAAGTTGATTTATTAGATTTTTTTAAAATCCCACCATTTCCCTCTTTCCTCCCTCACCCTAAGACCTTTAACAAGCTGGTGGAAAAGTCAGCAGCAACTAAACTTGTTGAGGACTTTCTTGAAGGAAAAGCTTTTAGGATTACATAGGATAACTATATTCTGGATAGAATTTATAAGATTTCTGCCCCAATAATTTGTGATTGGTCACTTTGAAGTCCACTTTGAAATCTAAATTATAGATTTATAGATAGATAAATAAATGGAAAAAAGGCAGAAGGGAGGTTAGAGAAAGAGGGATGGAGGAGTAAAAAGAGAAGGAGAGGTAGAAAGGAGGAAAGGGGAGAGAGAGAGAGAAACCATGTGATCAGAAAGCAACATGATGATTTCTACTAGTAGCACAGATTTATCAAAGCATGGAAGATTATAGAGACGCCAGGTACTCATATGAAACTGATTTTTTCCTTTAGCAGAAAGTAAAACTAGTCGACAGGAGCTATTACTTAAACAGTTTCCCACTATAATCCCTGAACTGGGAATGATCTCTCTGTTAGAATGAACGTTAGATTGCCAAGGGAGGAACGCACAAGGCCAAGATGAAGGTAAGTAGGTTTTACTGTAATGTCTGCATGCAGGCTGGCTGAGTCCAGGATGGCATCAGTCCCAAAATGGAAGGCGCTAGGGCTTTTATAGTCAGGTCTGGGTGGGCTCTCAAAGGGGCGGAGTTTGGGCAGGCTCTCAAAGGGGTGGGGCCAGTTTAAAGGGAACGTTCCCAGGGAACCTCCCATCAGCCTCTGGGTTCAGCCTAACACTCTTCTCTCTTCTTTGGCTTTTCCACTAACCTGAAAACATGGGAATTCTATATAAGTAGGTATGCAGGTTGCCTGGGGCTCTAATGTCAGTGGCTGATGATTTATACTCTGGGTTCTTATTCTTTGCCTGGATGCCCAGAACAGATATCCTGGCTCCCTTCGAAACTGTGTGTCCGAATGCTCTTTGTCTCTCAGGAGCCAGAACATTAATACATTATCTCCTTTTTCAAATTCTAAGGCACCACTGTGCATTTTCTACTACCTAGCTGTTTGCATATTATATGCACCAAAAAATGCTCTTTTGAATTTAAACATAATAAAACAAAAATTAGAGAAATGGCTCAATATGAAAAAGCAAGCTAATACATTCACAGTCTCACCACTGAATTATAATTTCACAATTATAACTGCAATTTGTGATTTATTTCCGTATCTAATCACTAAAATACCCTCAGGGATAAAGAGAACAGAGAAAATACATCGAGTACATCATTACTGTCTTTTAATTTCTTACCTCAATATTCAGGTGCCTCCTTGTAACTTCCCCGTTGCTGAAACACCTCACACATTCTGAATCCTAACTGTTAATAATGTTGGTATCAGCTTCACGTCTAGTGATTTAACTCAAAATACACCCTGAAGGTAGAGCAGGTAGAACTTGCTGGTGAATTTGGACATAGCGCATTTGAGGAAGGGAAGAGTCAAGGGTGCCTGCAAGACTGTCTGAGCATTGGGGTGAACGGTGGTCCTTTTAGTAAGATAGAGATGCTGTGGAGAAGCCAGATATGGGGTAGGGGGCATGAAGAATTATTTTCTGGACCCGTTAAGTTTAATATGTTGAGTGGACAATTGAATATACAAGTCTGAAACTCGAAGAGGAGTCTGGGGTTAGCCTCTTGTCAGAAGAAAGATATTACTTAAGGGGATGAGCTTGGATGGCATCACAAAAAAAGGGTGTAGAATTGCAGAAAGGAGCTCTGTGGGCTGAAGGAAAGAATAGTCAACAAAGGAGATGATGGGAAAGGAACATTCAAGCAGGTAAGTGAGAGTGGCCTGAAAGAAGGAAGAGATAATGTCAACATTTATTCCAAGAAGTTTTGTCAAAAGTGGACCAGATAAATGGGTAGATGCTGGAAGGACAACCTGGTGTCAAGAGAGAGATTATCTTTAAAGATGAGAGAGGCTATATCATGTTTGTATGCTGATGAAATCATCCAATAGAATAGAAAATCTTAAAGGTGAAGGAGAAAACAGGATTGAGTGCAGGAGCCAAGATTTGGCACATTTAAAATTGGATGAGAATGCAGGGCACAAGTGCAAGGGTTGGTCCTAGTAGAAGAGATGCTTCATCCATTGGGGGGAAAAAGGCAGAATATATGGTGAGAAAAGGAGGAATGGTTTTTGTAGTGGGAAGAAAAAGACGTTGGCTTCTAGTTTCTTCTAATTTCTAAGTAAAATGTTAAGCATGTTTTATGGTCGGAGAATGAGGATTGGGGAGTTAGGGAAAGATGGTTGAAACAGTTGTAGGAGGTGAATTGACAAAATAAAATATTTCTGGGCAGTACTGATGACTCCCTTGAGATCATGGTCATACTTCTGAAGTGAGACCAGTCAGCATGATTGTGGATTTTCTTGTAGCTGCTTTCTGCTGTGAGGATGTGTTTTTAACTATAGTTGGTGTTTTGTTATATGAAATGATAGATGGAAAGAATGGCAAAGGAGTTGAGGGAATCTTCAAAGGAATGATTATGGTGAAAAACCATGGAACTGAAGCTTGACAAGGGAGAAGGGATGGAAGCCATGAGTGATATGGTCGACAAACATTCCCACAATTGAATTCACAAGCTTTTCTATCCAAACCTGATTCTCGTGTTTTACTCTCTCCTCAGTGATGGATCACCTAGTCCTCTGAGCCAGAAATCTGGAAATCATCCTACACTTCTTTTGCTTTTTAATCCCCAACCAACTTCTGTTGAGTTTATCTTAGATCACTCAAGTCTATTTCTTTTTCTTCTCCTCACTTGAATTTTCCATATTTACGCTCTTTGTTTACTTATACAGATTCTGCAAGAGCTTTCAAGCTGATACCCTCCTCTGGCCTTTCACTTCCCGGAGTCATGATCCATACTGTTGCCAGAATGATTTTTTAAATCTGATCAGATGATCTCTCTACTTAAAAACTTTCATTGTCTCCAAATATCCTATAGGATAAAGTCCAAAACCTTTAAATGACAAAAGAATAATGATAGTGTGTTTTCAATAGCAATTATGTGCCAAACACTGGGCTAAGCACAATTAATCCTCTAACAGCCTCAGGGATTAATTGTTAATTAATCAATTAATTACTGTTATTCTACAGAGGTACTATGTTATAGATAACAAAATGGAAAGACAAAAATATTAAGTAACGTGGCAGTAGATGAGCCAGGGTTTGAACTCAACTCTAGACAGAGCCTGATTCAGAAGGTGCTCTCATGATGGTGAGACAATATTGTCTCAGTATCAGGCTTGCCATTATGTGACACGTGCTTACCATTTGAGGCTTGTCTCCTATTGCACATGGCTCTCGCCACTTAGACTGATCTTATATAAAATCTCATTTTGTAACTCCATGCCTGAACTGATGCATCCTCCTGGGCTTGAGATGCTTTTCCCACACACCCTTCCTTGTCCCCAAGGTGTATACACCACCCACCTGACGCCTATTCCTTACTTGGATAACCTTCATGAATTGATTTAAAATTCACCTCCTTTTCACACTCCTCCAGGTAGAATCGATCTTTTCCCCAACCCCCATTCAGCCTTCTATTATTGTACTACTAATATTTTTCTGCACTTTTTTGTTTTTCTATTCACGTATCTATTATGGACTGAATTGCATTCCCCCCTGCCCTAAATTCATATGTTGAAGTCCTAACTCCTAGTACCTCAGAATGTGAAACTACTTAGAGACAAAGTCTTTAAAGAGATAATTAAGTTAACACTAGGTCTCTAAGATGGGCCTTAATTCAATCTAACCGGTGTCCTTGGAAGAAGAGGAAATTTGGACACAGAGAGGCATTAGAAATGTGGTCACACACAGAGGAAAGGCGGTGTGAGGACACAATAAGAAGCTGGCCATCTGCAAACCAAGGAAGGGAGGTCTCAGAAGAAACCTCCAGAACTCTGAGTGAATAAATTTCTCTTGTTTGAATTACTAATAAGAACTAATTAACCACTAATTAAGTAAAACTAATCTTATTAATACTTGCCACATTAGACCTTAGGACTCTTATCCGGCACCCCTCTACCCTCCACTTAATTTTTTATCTGACAAATATTACAAATATTCAGTGTACTTTACCAGAAGATAAAAGAACAGGTGAGAATGAAATATGTTTGCCGGCAAATCCTTCTGAATGTGGATTTGATTCCATTTAATATTCCAAGGTCAAAGGTTAGTTACTTCATATCACTTATTTGTTTTCTCCATCCTAATCTCTTCCTTCACATGTTTTTGAGAATATTTGGCTGGGTAGTAAGAAATCTGGCAGTGCTTGTAGTAAATAAACAGAGCTCTGGTGCCTTATTTGCCAAAAATATAAACTTCTTGATTTAGGCCCCAGAGTTATCACATTAGAACATGCTCAATGTTTCAGAGCAACATTGACAAAGGCATCATTATATTTACAATTTATGGGTAATCAGAAATCAAGCTCCTACCTCAAGTTTCTGAGTGTGGCCAAAATCAGTGTTTTCTTTTCCCTCTCAAACCCCTTCTTTTCTTAATGACAGAAAGAAAGTACGTTCAGCTGACAGATATTTTCAGGTTTTCTCAGTTCTAGTTAAAACACTTCAACTTGCTAAGCAGGATGTGATAAATGAAGTTACCCAAATATTTGTTATATACTAACTGTACATGTAAAACTGGCATCATGTGTGTCAAAGGGATTCCTTGCCTTACAAACAAAACTGTAATTTCAGTTGACTTAAATTTTGTGGTAAAGAAGATGACTTCTTACCAAATAATGATTAAAGATTTCACCTTCTAGAATAGTTACAGTTCCTGCCTAGGGAGAAAAAACATAACAATCTTCAGTTTTGCATTTTGTACACTGAAACATCTTACTAAACCCCGAAGGCCATTAACAGATTTAAATTGGATTTTGAACAAAACTTTTGTCATTATGTGGTGAGAGTCCACCATTTGCCATAATTTTACTTTTCCTTAATTGTTTATCTGAAGTCACAGGACTTTGTTTCTTTACCAGGAAATTTCTGAGCGTGTTTGATAACTGTAGAACGACCTGAAGCAGCTCTATAAATATACTTTTTGTAATGAATAAAATGACTAAAGGAGATTTTGAACTTTTTTCCTCCCAAGATTGAGTTGGGCTAGGAAGAAGAGTATGCTGATGCAGGAAAACCTCTTCTGTTCCAACAAGCCTTAGTCTGCAACTGTCAAGCCTCCCAGGGCACCCAAGAGCTAAGTAAGCAAAGACAACCTTAAGGGCCCTCTTGCCCCTCTACTCCAATTCTTTTTGTCAAATCCTTCTACACACCCTGCCTTTGATTCTCTAGTCTTCTATTAAAAATAGTTATACAAATGTTTATGCTGCAATTTTTATTTCCAACTTAAAAAAATTTACTAGAGTCTCATATCCCGTATCTATTAGAGTCTAATTCTCCATATCCCCAGTCCCCCATAGACACTCCTTTCTCCTGGCTTTGTGGACTTTGCTTCTCTCAACTACTCTACCTTCCTTTCTTTCTGCTGCCTCTTCCCTCCCCCTATCCCCTGAGTGGCACAGATCATATGAGAGGAGGGTTCCTTAGGCCAGGAGACAGAGTCAGTTCAATGACAGAAAGTTGGCTGATACTGCGGTTTCCTCCATGTTTCATTTTTCAAATAATCTGCAATTTATTATTCTGATTTAGAATATACTATACTTTGAATTAGCTTTCTTGCTTTTTTTTGAAAACTATGTAAACCAGACATCCCATTTTTATGGTGATAATCTACCATTCTTTATGTTTTTACAGAATCTCAGTAAATTTTGCCAAAGTATCTGTAGAGCTCCTTTACCTATTTAAGGGGCACAAAAGAGAGGGACAGAGATTTGACTTGTTACCTATTTACTTATTACCCAAAAGGTAGAGCTAGGACCACAGTGAGAATATTATTGAAAATATTTGACTCAATAAGGAATGGCTTTTGTGGTGGAAACTTTGGATCCAGGGAGGGGAAGGTGCAAGGAGAAGCTGGACTCTCAATATATTGTACTTGTGACATGTCATTTTTTTTTTTAACTCACCCTTTTCTGAAAATTCCCAGCTCTTCCTAAAGCAAGCCAATTTTGTAAGAATGAGAAGGCTTTCTCCAATTTTGGATAGTTTCAACTCTTTGATGAAAACTGAGCAAAATATAAATAATTCAAACTTTGCAACTCTTTGATAGGCAAAGCAGGCCCCAAGATATTCAGAAAAGAGGAAGACCACACCCAGCAAAGGAAACACTCCTTCCCTGTTAACATTTGAAATGGCTGGAGAGCGAAACCACAATGATCGCTGCTACAACGCCATGTGGATTCGAGTCTGGTCTACATTATAAAGGCTGAGGGAGTCTTAGCCCTCTCCCACCCCTGCCTAGCCCATGTTCTTGACTTGAAGCCAGGGTTTTGCTATACATTTTGGAGCATAGTCCAAACACTCTCCTGCTTTCTTGCCTGGAACAAACAGAGGCTCTCTTGGATAATGTGTCTGTGAGAGAGCCCACCCTCACACACCATGCAATCCAAGAAAGCTATGTCACTGTGTATATCCACAGCTTTCAACAAAACAACAAAGCCATGTTGTACATAACACTCTTCCACAGGACAAAAGGTACCGGAACTTTCCTGGGAAGATGTGGTCCTGCTGTTGCAGAGATGGCTCAGGGGAATAGGGGAGGTACCGGAGGTGAGGATATGAGACTGTGAGAAGAAACCTCCAAAGAGAGAGGCCAGAACTTGGATGTGTGAAGCTTTGGCCCCATTTTATGCACAGCTGTGTTATAAACATGGTGAACCAGCATTTATTGGATCGTGTTCAGCCTGGGTCACAGGGCAGCTAAGGTGGGAATAAAAACAATGTTACCTTGGGCCTGTCTTCACCCAACATGTGGATTTCTAAGAGCTGAAAATTGCCGAGATCTGTCTTCCCAGCTGCAAGGGCTCACAATATGAATATATTAATAATATACATTGTGTGACACCTGGTTCTTAGTTGTTCGTAATTTAGGGAAAGGGGATCTCTCTGTGCCCTGTCTATTTTAGACTGGTTGTAGGAGAAAGTCCTTAAGCCAGCTCAGACTTCCTCTTGAGCTTATATGAAGGTTGGGGGTGGTGGTGGTGACTTTGACATAGGCCATTCACCCATTCACTACAAAAATATTCAAATAATCGGGCTTATATTTGGGTGAATTGCTGAGTAAACTGTCCTTAAACAGCTGTTTGATTTCAGATGGCCCTATGGGTATTCCGATTCTACAGAACTGTCTGAAATTAACAAAATATATAGGCATCTTCTAAAATACTTGCCTGCCTGGTATCCCCAATATTAACTACATAAATAGCTTTCTTCATAGATCATAACTCCATAGAAACTATTGTATGTGTCATCTCAGAAGTCATGATTTATGAGGATGGAGGCCACTGAATACTACAGACAAGGAATGAACTCTTCCAGCCTGGCCACAAGGCAAGCGCAGCACCAAGGAGACGGAGCCTGTTAACACATCTCACTGGGCTGCCTTCCTCCTGAGAAAAACAGCACAGCCTCTTGATCTCCACGTCGTAATGAACCAGATGTAATTATAAACACAAGGGTGGGAAAGACACTGAGGAAAATTGATTTTGAAAAGAAACAGACAACTATTTCTGCCAGATGAAAGTCCATGTGAAGACTAAGCCGGCAGGGAGTAGCAGCTGAAGGGTAAACTTGCCTTGTTTCTTGCAGGCTGCGCACAAGTACATTCTCCAAGTGGATAGGTCTAAAATTTACATTGGTTGGTGCCTGTTTGAGCTTTCATGTGGAGCCTAAGTGGAAAGACTCCTTCTAGGGATTACGTAAAAAGGTTCAAGTCAAGTATGATGAACTTCTAACTTTCTTGTGCTCAAAGAGTGAATTGGCTTAGAAATCACACTCTAGGCAGAAACCCATACCCTTAAATAAGCCTTTGGTTATACTGTTCAAATCCATAAAAAAAATTATGGTAGATTTAAGCCAAATACATTTCATAGGATAAAACAGTAAGCGAATAAAATTCTTGGCAACCTCAGCTGAAGCAGCAAATGTTCTAATAACCTTCCAAATCCTCGAGATGGACAGGGTATCAGTTGGATGTCATTCATGCACCATTCCTTTGGAGAAGGGACTCTTGAAGAGGGCAAGGCAAGCTGCTGGTAGCAGCAGATCCCTGGAAGATAAAGCTCTGATGAAGCTGGCTCATGGGACATCTGTTTCACTCTGTCATAGATTCTCAGACTATGACACTGGCAACTTTTCCTGAGTCATGTAGAAAACCATACCCAGTGGCATCTATTTTCTGAGAGAAGTAAATTAAAAATTCTCCCTCCCAGCTAATAAACTGCAGTGGACTTAATCCATTTCATGTTCATTATATAATGCATGAAATGAGAACAATCTTTGTAGGAAACTTACATATTCTCAAAATAAGGGCCTCACTACAGCATCAGAACATGGAAGAGCTCATAATAAAGCTAATGAAAAGCAAGTGAAAATCTAATGGAAATTTTCTAATGAATCTAAGATAAATTTAATATGTTCTCTGTCCTTTTCACTTGATTTTAGCAAAGGCCAAGAAGTGATTCTATCCTTTTATTTTCTTTCTGTTTGGGCTTGAGAATCCCTTTGACAGAGAAATGTGTGTGTGTGTGTGTGTGTGTGTGTGTGTGTGTGTGTGTGTCTGCAGCAGGCTTTTTTTTAATTCTAAAAATTATGGGAAAGAATAGAAGTAGTTAACGTTGGGTAGCAAAACAATGGAGTAAACTATGAATTAGAGGTTGTGCCAATACAAAACGTGTCAATAGGTAAATTTTTATAGTTGATGATTTGAAAATTAGAGTTTATACTTCTTCAACCTAACAACTGGGACCCACACACACAAGTAGCAAAATAATCACTTTTTTTATAGTGGTCCAATATGAACCAAAACTGAGTTTAATTTAAAACACACTATTCTCACAGCCCCTTCAAAATCAAGCAAATTCACCCTCTTTTTTTTTTTTTCATTATAAAGTTGGAAGCAAACTTCATTTGGATGTTTGTTCCCCCAAACCATGCAACTTCCAAAAGCTACTGAGACATGAGTTCCTTTCCTTCCCCTGTTTTCTCATCATCCCAAGGGCTTGCTCTGTCACCTAAGCTAGAATAACAGTGGTGTCATCATAGCTCACTGCAGCCTCAAACTCCTGGGCTCAAGTGATTCTCCTGCCTCAGCCCCCTGAGTAGCTGGGACTACAGGTGAGTGCCCCACAGCCGGCTAATTTTTCTTTCTTTTAGAGACAGAGTCTGGCTCTTTCTCAGGCTGGTCTTGAACTCCTGACCTCAAGCGATCATCTCATCTCAGCCTCCCAAAATGTAAGGTTACCGGCACGAGCCACTGCACTTGGCCCCAATTGTCTTTTTTCTAGAAGCACTGTGACTTAATTTTCTTTACTCTCTAGTTTAAAAAAAAATAGTTTCCTCAAATGCTTTTACATAAAAAGGGCAGAAACCCATTTCTCTTGAACTTTGTACTCCTTAATTTTCTTCAGTACTACAGGGCTTCTTTAAGTCTGTAAGGGTCAATAGACTTCCAAGTGTATTTTGTTTTCAAACTCCATCATGTTCTACTCCTTATTTCCAGGTACTTCAAAAACTCTAACTTTGATTGGTGTTTTCTTTACATTATCAACTCTAACTAGTTGGGTGTTTTTGTTTTGTTTTTGGTTTTGGCTGAACTTTTCTCCCATTATCATACATTCAATTTATTTCCATTTATTCCTGTTTCATTTCTATCTTGCTCTTTTATCCTTCTTGTTTGGTCTACACAGCTGTGATCCATTCTAAGCATTTCACAAATCACTTTCACCCATCCCATAATTCCTTTCACAGGTTGTTAGCCTGTTATAGAAGTGAGAATAGCATTGTGAGGTATAAGCAAGAATTCATAAACAGTAAGGAAAAGCTTGTCAGTCTTTATTGATGAGTGAGCTAATGACTCCTTTTAAGGCTGAATTAAGTACTGCAATTGTTAATTCACTCTCTTGATAAGAAATAACTCAAAGCAAAGTGTGACTAAATAAAGTAGCGGTATGCTCACTCTTGACAATACAAGGTTTTCATCTCAAGGTTTTTGCCCTCATTATCAAACCTCTTATAAGCACTGAATTTACTAAAATTTCAACTCTTTCTTCTTGTTTATACTTTCCTCCCTCAGGATGTAGGAATTACTGATGACTAAACTGGAAAAATGCTAAGAAACTGAGGAAGCACTTTTTCATACCAAAAGAATTCTAATAGGTAGAATGATTTTTTTTCTTATTCTGACTCAGACTAATACTAAGCTTCTATAAATATGGGACCTATATATCTTAGCCCTAATTCATTAGTCTTGGTTTATGAAATACACAATGCAGGAAGAATAAAGATACCTTTAATTTTCCTCTGTAGTTCCTGCCTGGTTCCAAGATAAAGAAGCAGGAAACACAAGGATATATCTAGAGATATTAATAGAGTACCATAAAGTAGAAAGAGCCAGTGTCCTTAAAGAATATTTAATTATTAGCTTCTCCCTATACTGTGAGCTCACTGAGAAAAGGGCCCACGATTTATTCATTTTTATGTTTGGCATACCTGTCATGGAGCCTATGACATTATAGGTACTCTGTAAATATTTGTTGAATGAGGGTGATAGAAAATATTAAACATTTTAAATTAGAACAATCTGAAGTAGATACATTGGAAAGATAGTTCTTTTGGGGATTATAAGCTTCATGAGGGCAAAACTTATGACTTATTGTAGTTATATCACAAAGTATTGATACTAATTAATACTTTGTAGTATATGATAGGTGTTCGGGACATGAATGATTTAAAGTAAATTGTCATATTCATTCAACATCGACTTCCATCTTTCCTTAATGGATGTGTTGAAAAGCCTCTTCTTCTGTGTTTCTCAATGAGTTGCTAAAGAAAATTGGGTTAGTATCAGACCTTATTAGGTGCATTTTATAATCATAAAAACTTAAGACCCTGTAACTAAGTGACAAGCTGTACACAGACTATCAGAAGTAAAATTAAGATGATACTGTGGCCTTCTAACTCTAGGGCAATTCTTTATGATCCAAACCAACCCTGAATTAATGACTTAAAATCTGAGCTGGGTTTCTGAAGCTCCAAACATAGCATGTACACATCTAAGATTCACTATCAGCCCATACATATTTTGCCAAAGGATTAGTCTTCATTGAGAAGCAAAAGACCCTGAGCATTTTAATACAATTTAAGTCACTGAAGTCATCAAGGTTTATTTGTAAGCATTATAGGATTTCCAGACAGCCATTTGAGATGTATTTTGCCAAGGGCAAACAAATTTAACACATTAACTGCCATGAGAGTTGCATTTAACTTCCACTAGTTTTGAGCCCAGAGCCTCGTGAAGCATATGTAACTCACAGGTCTCTTTACCTTGGGAGCCTTGAGAACTATCTTTCAAGTTGCATATAAAAAGTCAAGCACACAAACCAATAAAATATAACAAATTTTTCATTAAATTAGAAAGGATCATTTTGTTTTCAAAGTTTTTATCCTATTTTTGTAATAAAACACCGTGGCCCCAAGGAAAATATTTTTTTTTCCTAGTGTGGCAGTCAATGTGTTAAACACTCAAAGCCTTGTTTTTTTCAGTTCAAAACTGCAGACCCCATAAGGGTGGGGTAACTTCTAAATTTGATAAAACTCCATTTCTGGTTCTCCAAAAGTGAGTATCAATCACCCGAAGCAAGCAGCCTGCTACTAATTAGCAACCACATAAATGAGTCTCATTGAAATACTTAAACTATTTCTTGTGTCAAGTTAGAAAAAGCTAGGGGAAAACATTCCCCTTTTGATTAAGCATCACAAATGAGAATTTCATTTAAGCAAATGCTTTCTGGTAACTAATTTGGTGAAAGCACAGGAGCCCAAAGTTTTTACGAAGACTATGGGGGAAACATGGAAAGAAACATGAATATATTTATGGATGTGCTACCCTGGGATGAATGAATATCTATCACAGCTAAAGGTGACAGTTAATATTTACAAAAGGTATATATATACACACACACACACACACATCTATACATAAACATACACATAATCAAATATCAATCCTCAAAGAGGCAAAGAAAAATTTAAGTGTTATTTGACAGCCTCAAAAAATATCATCTTGATACATTAAAATCCCTTAATCAGGAGAGGTGCTAAGCCAAAAGTGTTCTTACATGGGGACCATTTGCTGTCAAATAGATCTGTGGATAGAAATCAAGGGGGTTTGAAAATTTAGATGGGAAAAACGTACATTTTTATTTTTACTACCCTACAACTCAAATTTAGGCATTTCCTTCTATTATGAATGTAGGTAACCAACTACATTAATATTAGCAGTATTACCTGTCTACCAATAGAAATCATGGACATTTTCACACATCTGCTGACATAACTGCACAGTGCTTGGAAAGGAGGAAAGCTTTGCCTGACCTCAGATACCCCAATTGACCAAACCATCCTAGCTACTCAGGAGGACTTACAGCCATTGTGATATACAAAACTATATATACTAAATGTATATAACCTGATGAGTTTGAAGATAAGTATACACCCATGAAATCATAACCACAGTCAGCTCCATAAACCTATCTCTCACCTCCGAAAGTTTCTTCTTTATTGCCCTCATTATTTATCATCATTATTATTTGTGTGTGTGTGTGTGTGTGTGTGATAAGACCATTGGGGGCCACTAAGGCTGGAAGAACCAGAAAGGTAATGGGGAGGGGGAAAATCACGTAGGGTGTTAGAACTGGAGCTCTTCCTTTGGCAGAAGGAGCGAGTGGGCGGTTTTGAACAGAAGACTGACATGATTTAACTTATGTGTAAAACAATTACTGATTCCTGGGCTGAGAGTAGACTGCCGGAGGTGTGGTGGAGTGGGAGTGAAGGGTGGAAGCAGAGATCAGTTGGGGGCAATCTGTTAATGCAGGTAAGAGATGATGGTGGCTTAGACCAAATGGTAGCAGTTGTGAGTAGAGGTGGGTGAGTTCTTGATATATTTTAAGGAAAACTAATAAGATTTGCTGGTGGTTTCATATAGATCATAAGAAAAAGAAAGGAATTAAGGATTACTAGGAAGTTTGGGGCAGAACAACTAGAAAAATGAAGTTGCCATGAACTCAGAGGGGAAAACAGGTTTGGGGGTTACTGGCTAGATGTATTTGACTTATTGAGTTTGAGCTACTTCTTACACTTCCAAGTGGAGAAGTCAAGTCAGCAGGTGGATTTATGAATTTGAATTTCAAGTGAGAGGGCCACCCTGGTGATATGAATTTAGGAGTCATCAATCCAGAGATGATAGCTAAAGACCTGGTCTGGATGAGATTATCTAGGAACTGGGTATAAATATGAAAAACCCAAAAAGAGAGAAGGGGGTCCAACATCAGGCCTTTGGAACATTCCATCAATTAGAGATGGGGAAGACAAGGGAGGACCTGCAAAAAGACCAAGAAGGAGCATCCAAGAAGGTAGGAGAAATACATGGCAATGGTTCCTCCTGGAGGGCCTATAAATGTTAGAAGTTATAGTTTAGTCCTGGAAAATACTGTAGGGGTGATGTTGTTTAGGTCAAATATGTTTAATGATGCTGAGAAGGGTACCATATGCAGTCTATTGATATTTTTCTTTGGTTTGATTTAAGACTTGCTGGCTGCAGAAAACTAAAAATACATCATGCTGAAAATGGACACAAGGAACACTTGGTGTGTGTGTTTTTCACAGTTTTCTGTGACATTTTAACTAAGCATGGAGGATATTGTTCTTCTTCCTTACACTTGGTATGGCTAATGCTAAATGTGTGGGGATTATGATCGTACCATGTGACAGATTGCAGTGTCACATATACACTGCGGGAATGAGCAGAAGGAAATGTGGCTATAAGAGAGAAACTCTTTCTTTGGCTGCAAATAACATCATAAAGTGGAAATGCAAATTAAGAAAGTTACCAGTCAAAATAAAGCTTCGCTTCAGGTTGTTCTTTTTTCACCGTTACCTCCAAGAATGCATATTTTCTTTTTTTTAGTTCAAGCTATCTCTACCACTATTGTAAAAGTCAGTTATATTTGCAAATTTGCCCTATTTATGTTATTTTGTGTTAAAATAGAATTCAACAAAGGTTAACTTTTAGTTTGGGAAAAAACAGTTTTCTTGGGAAATCAAATAATGACATCCATGAGAAGAAAAGAAGCATGAGGAAAAGAAATAGTGTAGGTTGCTTATGGAAAACGGTATTTAAAATTTAGAAGCGGATCCATTTGATCGAGGAAAAATACCCACAATTAGTGTAAGATGATAATAGCCTAAAATGTGGCATTTTGTGAGGTCTGCGCTCCTGGTGCATCATGAGGGACTGAGCTCCTTTCTCTGAGCAATAACACCTTCCCCAGAGACAAATCAAGAAAGGCAAATAAGGCAAATGTCAAATGTCTCAGTTCTTGCAATGCTATATAGCACTAGTCTTTAGAAGAAAAAAATTTGATAGAAAAATTACAAAATTTTAACTAAAATGAGTTTTTGGATATTTTTTGAAGTTATTCATGCTTCTTCTGTTCCCCTATTCTATAATTAGTAGCTGAGAGTCATAAACCAAGGGAGCAGGTGACTTCAGTTAGATGTAGCAGAAAGGGTCTCTCTGTGTCATCCTTTCTCCTTTCGGTCTCTTTCCCTGTTTGTCCATGTGGCTGTTTCTGTCTCTCTCTGCCTCTGTTCTTTTTCTCACAATCTCTCCTCATCTTTCTCCTGCAGTGATATTAATTTTAGAATTAATTGATTTTTTCTGGATAATATTTTGGATAGAAATTGATGTCATAAAACAAACTGTATTACTCTTAAGGCAGGGTAAATATACACTTACCAGGCCTCATTTCATATTCGTTCAAGGGGCAAAATTCACATCCTGACTGATTTCTGCTTTGTGCGGTAAACATTTGTTCGAGGTAGTATGTGGGGGATGACATTTGAATTCTAAGGTTTAGGTACTCCAATCTGTGAGGTAAAGACTAACAACCAGAACCTGTCAACCTATATTTTCAGAATTCATTTCAATGAGTGTGTGAAGAGGAACAGTTCTCATTTTATTAGTAGATATTGCTCTTGATAAATATTAAATAAAGTAATAAGAAAAATTGAGCCAAACTCCTTATAGTCTCCCTCCTCTTAGGGAAATAATATGTCCTAAAGGAAAGTCAAGATTTATTTAGCTTCATATGCACTCTTTCAAGCCAAAAAAAAAAAAAATGAATTAATAGCAACTTAAAGGAATTAGCAAGAACATCAGCCTGCATGAAGTCTTTTTCTTTTTTATTTCTTTCTGTGTTTTAAGTATTGCTTTAATCCCTTGGACTTCATGGTAAAATTAGGTCAGTGACAGGTGATACAGTTTAATGATGTGGTCAAAGCCTCCTAAGGAAATAAAAAGTCAAAAATAATTCAACTTGTGTTCAAGATTTATAGCTACTGACTTTATGGCAGTGAAGAAAAGCCCATTAAGCATTTACTGCATCTCTTTTTCTCCCTGGAGGAAGACAAAGTGTTTATCTCCCTTTACTGTGATTAGAAAATTGTCACCTTTAAAAAACAGTGTCCTTCGTCCCCAAAGCAGAAATATAACAAGAAAAAAATCACAAAGCATTTTCATCTGAACTCCTTGGGAATCACATTTGGTGACCATGCCTTTTCAGACGTATTTCCTGTAAGTATGCAGAGGTGCACATTTATTGAATGCTAATAGGTGTCAGAAACTGAACTGCACACTTTACTTACTTTCAGCTTTTCAATAACCTCATACGATATGTTTTATTATCCTCATTTTCCAGATGAGCACAAGTTTTAGAAAATTTAAATGACTTCTTGGATGCTACAGTTTGAAAAGCTAGAGCCAGGATTTGAATCTAGATCCAGAGATGGAGGACCAACATACCATGATGAATCATTTCATTTTTAAAATTACTTATATACAGTTACGTGTGTGTATGTATATCTGTCTGTGTACCTATGGGTGTGTATGGGTATGGGTGGGCAACCAATGCAAGCTGATCAAGAGGGTAGATGACAGTATTGTTCTTTTGTCCTAGATTGGGAAAATAAGATACAGGTAAATGGAAGTGATGTGATGATTTCTGAATAATGTGCTTAAAGGACAAGGAGTTTGTCCTTTTCTTTCCTATCCACATCTGCAGACTGAAATCCAGCTGAGCTGTTGAGTAATCTTCTACCATGCATGTGAGGGCAATTCCCTAGGAATGGGAGAGGAACAAACTGGAAGGATCTCAAGCCCCCAAAGCCTTTAAGCCATCACCAGACGCCTGGACTCCTATTCAAAATACTTCTGAAAATGTAGTTTGGATTCTCTCATTACATCAGAGTAGAGCATATTCTAATATAGAACTGAAGACATACTAAACATTAATAATCTAAACTACAGTCAAGGGGCTTAGAAAAATAATAAAGTAAAACTGAAGAAAGTAGGAAAAAACTAATGTAATATATGTAACCTAAACATTTGTACCTCTGTAATATTCTGAAATAAAAAACATTAAAAAAACCTAATGTAATGGATAACAAATATAAAAGTGAGAAAAAGGAGAAAAGCAATATAGATAGATTATAGATAGATATTGAGAAGAGGACTATAATTACAAATAGTATCGAGGAATTAAACTTATTAAAAGTATGAGAAGCTTCATGAGAATCAATTTTAAAACACAGTGTTAATTATCTACAAATATGTAAATTAATAAAAAAGTGCTCATGTATAAATAAAAACCTAAATAAATGTATAGCAATTAAAAAGAATTAATCATTACAGAAAAATCTACATGCCCGAAAAGCAATAGGTCTAGATGTTTTAACTGATATGTTTTACCAAGTTATCAAGAAATAGATAACCCTTTTTCTTTTAAAAAACTCTTCCAGGATTTAGAAAAAGTGTTAGTTTCTCCACTGATTTTATGAAACTAGTATGACCTTGCTAAGGATGCTGCAAATATAATAGAACCAGGACAATTATTGGCCATTATCATTTATGAAATAAATATAAAAATACCACATAAAATAGTAAATTGATTCACACTGTGTGTGCGTGTGTGTGTGTGTGTGTGTGTGTGTACAGGTAAAACAACCTCACGACCAGATATGGTTAAGTGTGAGAATATTAAGAGGATTTAAATGTAGAAAATACATTAATGTCATGTACCAAATTGACAATGTAAAGAAAAATACTATGTCAATAAATGTAATAGTCATTTAATGAAATTCAAAACCAACTTATGAAAGAAACAATGAACAAACATAGTAATAGTAAATTGCTGGATAAAATGGTAGGTCTTCTTTTAGTTCTTTGAGGTATCTCCATACTGCTTTTCATAGAGGTCGTACTAGTTTGCAGTCCCACCAACAGTGTATAAGTGTTACTTTCTCTACACATTCATGCCCACATCTGTTATTTTGGGACTTTTTGAAAAAAAATTCTCACTGGAGTTAGGTGATACCTCATTGTGGTTTTGTTTTGCATTTCCCTGATGATTAGGGACACTGGACATTTTTTCATGTTTATTGACCATCAGTCTATCTTCTTTTGAAAAGCTTCTGTTCATGTCTTTTGCCCACTTTTTAATGGGGTTGTTTGATGTTTTCTTTCTGATTTGCTTAGCTCTTTGTAGATTCTGGTTATTAGCCCTTTATTGGATGCATAGCATGCAAATATTTTCCCCCATTCTGTAGGTTGTCCATTGGCTCTGTTGATTGTGAAGAAGCTTTTTAATTTAATCTGGTCCCATTTATTTACTTATTTATTTTTTTTTTTTTTGCTGCTGTGATTACCTTTGGGATCTTCTTCATAAATTCTTTGCCTAGGCCAAAATCTAAAGAGTTTTTCTAACCTCTTCTTCTAGAATTCTTATAGTTTCGTGCCTTAGGTTTAAGTCTGTTATCCAACATGAATTAATTTTTGTGAGTGGTAAGAGATATGGATTCTGATTCAGTCTTCTACATATGGCTATCCAATTTTTTCAGCATCATTTATTGAATAGGGATTCTTTTCCCTAGTATAAGTTTTCGTCTACTTTGTCAAAGATAAGATGGCTATAGGAAGATGGTTTTATATCTGGATTCTCTGTTCTGACCCATTGGTCTAGGTCTTTGTTCTTGTGCCAGTACCATTTGATCCAGCAATCCCACTACTGGGTATTTATCCAAAGGAAAAAAGCGCATTTTATAAAAAATACATTTGTACTCAAATGTTTATAGCAGCACAATTCACAGTCACAAAGATGTGAAAACAACCCAAGTGCCCATCAACACATAAGTGGATCAATAAAATGGGATTATATGTATACCATGGAGTATTATTCAGCCATAAAAAAAAAAAACAAAAAACGGTGAACTCATACCTTTTGTAACAGCCTGGATGGAACTGGAGACCATCCTTTTAAGTGAAGTATCACAAGAATGGAGGAACAAAAAACCCATATGTACTCACTAGTAAATTGAAACTTATAGATAAATACTTAGGTGCACATATGGTAGTAAAACTCAATGGAAATCAAGCAGGTGGGAGGGGAAGAATGGGATGGGTAAATTCACACCTAATGAGTCTATCCCAGTGATGGACATACTTATAATTTTGACTCAAGCTGTACAAAAGTGGTTCATGTAACCAAAATGTTTATTCCCCTGTAATATTCTTAAATATAAATAAATAAGAAAAACAAAGAAAATAATTTTTCTAATCTAATTGCTACTAAAAAGCAAGCAAATGCAATGATGGAAAAATGTTAGAAATATTTCCTACCTTAGTTATTCTCCCACAAATTTACCTGGAAGTGTAAGTTTACGTGAATAATTATAAATGTAAGTTTTATTTAGCAGCCTCCTAGATCCTCCCCTAATAGATATGTGGCCCCTGATATTTGTCATTTGTTTTTCTATTCTCATTTTCCTGTTGCTGCTGATGTAGAGGATGCCATGAACCAAGAATGCCAGATGACAGAGTGAGTCTTTAACAACATATAGTGCCATATCCGCCCCAAACCGATGGCTTCCAAACTTATTGAAATGTAAGAAAGAAAGAAACTTCCATGTCATTTAAGCTATTTTTACCATGATTGCTTCCTCTGAACACTGTACTGGAAAGTATTAGTAGATGTTATGAAGGAAGAAAAAGAAACAAGGTATAATTATAACTAAATAAACGTAAATTTGTTTTTGAGAATTATATCATTATACACCTAGAAAAAAATCACAGGGATTTATATCCTAATATCAGTGTGCTACAATTTCATACCCAACAATTTTCAGAAATTAAAAGATCTGACAATACCAAGTGTTGATAAAGTCAAAGATAGGTACAAACTCTCATATGTTGTAGGTGGAAGTATAACATTTAAAAAAAGCTATTTAGGACAATGTTTAGTTAGAATTCTTTTGACTATAAGCAACAAGAACCTTACATCAAAATGGTTTGATTAACACAGAAATCTACTGTCACCTGAATCTGGAGGTTAAGCGAAAACTAAGCTTATGATGATCAAGGGCACAACAAGTCTTCAAGAACCCAGTTGTCAAATTCTCCTCTTGCCGTTCTTAATATATCAGGATAGATCACAAACTGGCCACCATCTTCTTGGCAAGAACATTCAGATATTCCATAGATCTTATCCAGACAGACAATATCCAAAAGAAAAAGAAGGCTCCTATCTTCCTGTGACTTAGGATGAGAGAACCATTTCCAGCATTGGTCATGTGCCCATTCTCAAACAAATTACTGGCAAAGAAAATGCAATAACATATTTATTGGGAAAAAGGTTTTAATAGTGAAAAATTAGAGACTAGTTCACTAATAAGGAAACGGATAAAATTTTATATTATACCATTACAAAAAATACTTTGTCATAATATGAATAAGAGTACTAGGTAACATTTATCAAAGTTAAATTACTGTATGCCAGGCATCTTCTAAGCCTTTGCTCAACAGATACTAATTTTTCTACTACAAAGCAAGTGGGGGTTGTACATTTAAATTGAGACAGCAGTTTCATACTATTTCATATGCATAAGACTGGAAAAACTAAAAGGTCTGATAATAACAAGTTTTGGTAAAAAGATATGTGTGTGTATATATATCCACATACATGAGGGCTGTCTGGAAAGTATCCAGCTACTGTTAATATAATGAGAATGGTTTGGGTGGCATCGATGTAGCCGGGCAGCCAAGGAGAGTGGACTGGGATGCACATGCGTGAACAATGACGACTTCACCATACTAGTCAGTGGGGTGCTAGCTGCCGTTGAGTGAGCATGCGTACTGTGTGGCCCTCGCTTTCAAAACAACTGAGAGAATAGAGCAACTTGTCTGTGTCAAATTTTGCATTGAGCTTGAACATTCCTCTGCTGAAACTATTAGGATGATTCAGAAGGCTTTCAGAGATGATGTGATGAGTGTAGCGCAAATGAAATGTAGCACAAACGCTTGAAAAATGGTTGAGCATCTGTTGAAAGTGGTCCCCTTTCTGGAAGGCCTGCAACAAGCAGAGCACTTGAGCATGTAGAACGTGTGCGGGTTAGGTTAAGAGATGCTGGGAGAACTGTGTGAGGTCCCAAGGTGCCTACTTTGAAGGGGAATGAGGTGTCATTGTCCTATGTACAATGTTTCTTGTATCTTGTGTCTTCTTCAAGAAATGTCTCTATTTTTCCATATTACATGGCTGGATACTTTCCAGACACACCTCATATGTGAATATATATGAGAAACAGAAACTTTATTTACTACTTAAAGTTTAATTTTTCAGAAAAAAAACTTGAAGCATGAAGAAGTTTCATAACTCACCCAACGTCACAGAGCCATTGAGCAGCAAGAATGATCTGACTCATATAAATAATTAGAATAAATAGCTGGATTCATATGTATCAATGTGGGAAATATTAAAAGCATAATCTTGAGAAGATGGTAGCCCTTCACTGTAAAAGCAAATATAAGAAAAGAGCAGGTCCATCAAGGGGGAGAGGACTGTTATGAGTTCATTTGGGGGTAGGTTTTATTGAAGGTATAGAACATTGAGGAAAATGCCTCATATTCACATATTCAACCCTCCAGGAGGCAACCAGATATAAAGACGCCAAGAAAAAAGTGCTTGTATCTGGAGAGTTGGGTGTTATCATGTAATGGTTAAAATTTCACAAGTAGATTTAAAGTGAAAAGAGAGACGTAGGAAAGAAAGAGCTTTCAGGTTTGGTGAGAAAGGAACCAGAAAAGGAGCCCACGAAAGAACACCAGAGTAGCTGTGGATGACAGAGTGGTGTCTCATTATAGGGCCACTGATGTCACATGTCTCTGAGAGTAGTGAAAATACTTGGCAATTAGTGTATCATTGAAGACCTTCGTGAAACCAGTTTCTAATGCAGGTACAGTTAGAAACCTGCATCTGTGCCTTGAAGAATCTGTAGGGGATGTGAAATGCGGGTGTGTGAAATGCAGCCTGTTTTTCAGAGGAGTGTGATTGATGAAGGGAAGCGAATACTGGGGACTTAGCTAGAGCGAATGATGGGCTTTTCTATGGAAAAGACATGGTAATGTTTTTAGCTTGTGTGAAAACAGTAGAGGGAGAGAATTAAAATACTGGAAGCATGGGAAAGAGCAGGGCTCACTGCAGGAGTGACATCTGGGAGAAGATGGGAAGCAGTGGGTCAGGAGCACAGGTGGAGAGCTCAGCCTTGAACGTAAGAAGTAATGGAGATGGGAACACGGATGTCCCAGATGAGAAGGGAGACAGATGGAACAAAGAACAGGGAGCAATGAGCTTTACCCTGCTGTGTTTCCAATCAGCCTTTCCCAGAAGGGATACTTGGCCAGGAAAACAGGAAACAGACAGGTGGTCCAAGGTCTGCTGGGTAAAGTTAATATACAGTTGCTTGATTATTCAGGTTTGAGTTTTAGGATCAAAAAGAAAAGAAAAGAAAAGAAATAGATTAAAAGCAATTACTGCAAATTTATGAGTCACATCAGTTGCCCAGACACCAGTCTCCTGACCTACACGTTTCCCTCCCTCAGCGAGCGGAGCTGGAGGACTGCCGGGCCTACGTGGAGGCCGTTCTAACCTCACACCAGCAAACTGAAACCAGAAAAGAGTTAAAGAAAAGTCTACCAGGATGTCAGCACGGAAGCCAGATAGTGATCATCTACACAAACCCTCCTTCACAGAGGCGAAAAGCAAATCTCAGAAGTGTACAGAACAGTCCCTCGGCCATTGAATTATGAATTGGCGTGAGCTCGAGCTTCCTTTCCCTCTCCTTAGCACTTGTGAACACATAATACATTATATATTTTCCTCCTCAATTTGTTTATCACTTGCCTCCTCCCATGAGAATGTGAGCTCCCTCACAGAGGGATTTCTGTCTCTTTTGCTCACTGCTGTTGCCTCAGCCTTCCAACTGTTGTGATGTTTAGAAGTCACTTAATCCTTATTTGCTGTGTTAATTAATCACATCTACTCCAGCATCCTTTTCACCTCCCATGACACTGTCGTGGATGGCACTTCAAAGTAAAATTGGTAGTTCTAACAGCCACCTCCACGCAAATAAATTTTTCATAAAGTCCACTTCCTCATTGGGTAAACAAGGTGCCAACGTAGAGCAGAATTCAAATCCAGGACTGTCTGGCTTCAGAGCCAAATGTTGGATGATTTTAACCTATTCAGTTAGTTTTCCCTTAAAAAAAAACTGAAGGGATTTTTGTGACAATAACAAAACAGTGAAAAAAAAGAAAAAAGAAAGAAAGAAAACTAAGTCAATATTATAGGACAAACTACATAGAATTTACACAGCAGCGAGCTTCCTGGTGTATTTTTTGTTTATCTACGTTTATATCTTTATCCACACTTTTATGTCTATGTCCATGTTTATGCCACCCAAGAGAGATACAGTGGAAAGATTCACCAGGTCTGTTGCTAGGGGAGTGCTATGAAAATTGCCACTTCTTATGACCCTTCATCTGCTGTAGGAAATGCTCTTATTTTTTTGTTGTTACATGAAAAAGGATGGGAATGAAACACTGTGGCACTGGCAGCTGCAAAGAAGAGAGTTGGTAGTTCCTGTGTCAATCTGAGAGAGGTTTCTCCTACTCTGTCTCCGAAGTTCAATCTTCCTTTTTTAATTTTATTTACTATTTTTTTTGCAGGAGTCTTCTCTGGGGAAGAGAAGGAGCAACACCCTGAATGAGGATGTGTCCAGCTCAGGGGAAACATGAAAAACCACAGGAGCAGCTCACACACCAAAGGGTTTGCTTGTGAAATCAGGTAAGGGAATCAAGTTTTATGTTTATGAGAGATACAATTGAATATTTTAAGATTCACATTTGCCTGGGACTTTCCAGAACTTTTTTCCAACCCAGACCCTAATGGTAAATATTTAGATTAGTATTGTGTGTGTGTTAAACGTTACATATGTAATAGGATGTCAAGTACAAACACTCCATTTCCAGAATTTCTGTTGTGATCCAAAGTCAAGAACAAATGTACCTCATGTGTTCTGAGACCTTGCCACCTCCCTAGCAGGGATGAGGAAAAAGAATCAGTTTGGAAAATGTCTCTCCATCGACTCTGCTCCCCAACATCATCCCAGCCAAAGAAAGAGGAGGGCTGAGTAGAGAGAGAGGTGTTAAGCCTCGTGGAGAGCGTAGAGCTTGGGTAAGAAATGAAAGCACAGTTTTCCCCCTTCTAATGCAAAATGGGAGAACGCCAAAAGAATCACATAAAGATTGACAGAACCTGCAAAGTGAGGTTTGGCAACACAAATCTCAGCAGAATGTGTGCTTGGCGGTGGAACACAAAGTTCTTCTTTTGTGCTATCACTGATGCTGAGCATAGTCACAGAGTGAGTTCTGGAAGAGCATATGGGAGCCTGGAGCATAGAACCTTGTCAGTCTTCTTGTTCTTCTTCTAGAAGGAGGAAGAAGAAATGTGTCCCTGAAATTTGGGAAGTATACATGGATATGGAGTCTGGTCTTGAGCTTTCTGTAGCAGAAACCCTATGTCAACAGCTCTTACAGGGACAGTGGTGAGGTGGACCAGGAGGGAAGATGATGGCAACCCTACTTCATCCCAATTTTCCTTTAAAGAGGAGTCCCGTGGTTTCTGTAGCTGCACAAAAAGGCTCAGGGAGGGTAGCAGAAGAAAGTGGGCCTTGGAGGTGCCAGGTGGCTGCTGGGCCAATCCCTTAAGGTTCAATGTAGAGAAGAGGTCGTGATGCCTAATCTGCTGTAAAAGGAAAACTGCCCTATAGGTGGCGTTTGGAACTGTTTGGGTAAGGGCAAGTTAAGAGTGTCAGAGAAAATGTCACATCCCCCATGTGACATGAAGGGAAATATTCACTTTCATTTCAAGGACTAATCAGCAATTAACCTAATTCTCTTGCCTTTTTTCATCAAAGTAGGAGAAGAATAAAACTTTATTGCTATCGTAGGTGAGAAAATACAGAACTCAAAACGAAATAGCCTGATAACACAAAATACCTAAGGAAGGGAGAGAACAAGTAGTTTAAGGGTCATCAAAAAGAAATAAGGAATTCTCAGAGGACTAAAGTATTAATGGGAGAAATCTTGCAAGTTTCTTTTTTTGTTTTGGAGAAAATAAACCTCCTAAGAAACACTGTTGAATGAAGGCTTCGAATACAAACAGAGGATCCAGATTGTCTATAAATAATAATGACTCAGATAGAAGCAAACAGCAATCCAGAGGAGACAGGCATGGGAAAATAATGGTGTAGAAACACCAAAGAGGGTTAGGGAAATTTGGATAATGCAAGAAGGAAAATCTGGACGGGCCCTATAGTAGAGTGTATCTTTCAAATATGGACACCACAATATAGTCCCTCCTCATGTTCCATTAACAGTGACATTGGCAACCCTTCCATCAAGTAGTAGAATCTTTGTCTCCTCCCCTTGGACCCAGGCAGACTTTTACAACTGCCTTGCTCAACAGAACACAGCAGAAGTGATGCTATGTGACTCCCAAGGCTAGGTTATAAAAATGTCCTGTTCTTCTATCATATTCTCTTGGCACATTTGCTCTGCACACCCTTGATGGAGGCCAAGAAGACCTACAAGAGGAGACTCAAGTACAGAGAAACTGAGGCTTGTGGCCCTCAGCCCTCACTCAGCCCCAGATGACAGCCAACATCAGATTGTTAGCAATGTGAGTAAGGAATGTTGTAAGTGAATCATGCAGTGTCCAACTGAAGTGATGCCATATGGAGCACAGAAAAGCCTTCCCCTCTGCGCCCTGCCCAGATTGCTGATTCTGCGCTTAGTGGTGGTGGTTGTTTTAAGGTGGTCTGGGGGTAGTATACACAGCAATAGATTACCAGAATAGGACCAAAAAGGGGATTATATATTTAGCTAGAGTTACCTAACAGGTTTCTGCAGTTCCTTTGGAACAAGGAATTGAACATTTTTATTATTACTCCACACTTACTATGTAAGGTTTTCTATAATATGTTACCTCCTTTAATAAAATATGTGTAGAGAATTCTTACTTCATTGTGTAGGTTTAGATCTTCTCAATAATCCTTTTGGCAGTCTTTATATTAAATTTTGAATTGAGGGACAGTTTAAGTATAGTTTTAGTCCATTATATGGAATGGTCAACTTCAAATAGAACAGTGGCCAAGAACCTGTTGTCCGGAAGGGGTATAGAATGTATAGGGGACGTAGCAGGAAACAAAACACAGTGCTCCCTCATGGTGTGCTCAGATGATAAACAGATATGTACATCTCAGAATGTTGAGATGTACAGAAGAAAAACAAAGCAGGTCAAGAGGAAAGATAACATGCCTAGGTGGGGTGAGGCTGGGCAGGCCAGGTTGCTATTTCATAGCGGATGCTTGGGAGAAACCCCTCTGGTGCAGGAACATTTGAACGGAGATGTTCCGGAAGTGAGAGTGAATCCTGTAGCTACCTAGGAGAAGGGCATTTCAGGTAAGGGGTCAGCAAGTGTAAACACCATAAGATGAGAGAAATCCCAGCCTGTTGAGAGGACAGTGAAGACACCACCATGGCTGAAACAGAGCAAACGAGGTGTTGCGTGGAAGGATAGGGCATATTGGAAGCAGGAGGCAGATTACACAGAAATGTCGGGTATTAGAGAGACCATTGAGAGGATCTCAGCTTTTGAGCACTTTATGTAATATTATGTATATTATAAATATACATAATAATCTGTGTCCCCGTAAATGTCTACGTTGAAGACCTAACCCTCAATGTGGTATTTGGAGATGAGGCCTTTGGAAGGGAATTAAAGTTAGATTAGATCATGAAGGCCCTCACGTTGGGATTAGAGGAAGGGACCCAAGCTCGCTCTCTCCTGCCCCTGCACTGAGGAAAGGCCAAGGGAGGACACGACGAGAGACAAGCCATCTGCGAGTCAGGACAGCCCTCCCCAGAACACACCCTGCTGGCACCCTGATCATGAACTTCTAGCCTCCAGAACTGAGAGAAAATAAATCTCTGCTGTTTCAGCCTGTGGTATTTTGTTACGGTAACCTGAATTGACTCAGGCACCATGGCTGTAGCCACCGTGATATACAGTATGACTACAAAGAGTCAATCAGTTTAAATGCAACAGTGAAATATAATTTTTTTCCAAAATACCCTTATTTTCCCTCTGATTTCTTCAGCCCACTTCTATTAGCTTTCTGGTAACAAAGGTGCTATTTGCACAGTTCATTGCCTGAGACTGCTTAACGGTCAGTTTCAATTACCATGACTTTTCTACGTATATTTCTAATATTCTGTTTTTTATAAATCTGAGCAAAAACAAAGGCTTTGGGAGGTGTATATCTCTGTGCTCATTGGAATGTCTTCTTTTAAAGTCTTTTGCAAGCTGTGTCACAACAATCAAAATAAAAAGTCTTCTCTAATATGCGTCTTAAAATTTTATTGGTAGGGATTTTATAGATTGCCCTGGCTTTCAGGGGAAAGCAGTATTTTCTGGTTTGAATGGGTGATTCTTGCTCATTGTGTAGAAATCCTTCTGTCTGTAGGTTATTTGTTTAGTTATTAATTTTTTTTCTTATCATCAGATGTTTCCCTTGATTAAAGCAGGTAGGGCTTCTGACTGCTTTCTTTTCAGGATTTTTCTACCTAATGATTTCATACATAAGCAAAAATATTGCAGGGTTAAATTTTGCCTACCGACTCAGGCTCGCAGGGTTGGATGGTAGTTTTTAGTATCTCCTGCCTACATTCCATGGTCGGTGAGTTTCTCCTGAGCTCTTCAGCAATCCCGTGCCATCACTGTGATCCTGCTGTGCCCGTTGTCTCTGCGTATCTGTCTTTCCTAGGCGTGCTCAGGCATCATGGAATCGTAGCTCTTTCAAGGATCCTGAGATTCACTTCTCACCCTTTTTCCTTGCTTGGGCCGCATCTTGGCTTGTCACTATTTCTACTTCTACTTCTTCTCCTTCTTCTTTTTTTTTTTTTTTTTTCATGCCCAGCATTTGTATTCAGGCTCCTTGACTCAGATTTTTGTACGGGATTTTTATCAACTTTCTGCACAATGGGAGGGGCTGTTTATCATTTCTCACTCAAGACTATTTTTAGGAGGGAAAATAATTGGTTTCTTGACATGTATCTCCAGAAAACAAACACACAAGAAGCAAACCAACCAACAACCCCTAGTTCGGGGTCTTCCTGCTCCCAGCCTTTAAGACTCATCTAGTGTGAAGTTAAGGCTTCGGAACTTCCCCTTTGACTTTTAATGATCAGCATAGTCTCTATGAGAAATTCTTCATGTCTTTAAACTCAAAGAGCAGTGAGATTATGAGTTATCCTCTATCTGGGCCCGCAACAGAATTCTAAGAATAAAATAATTTATCATTTGGGGAAAGAGTGAACTTCTCTTAAAAAAAACAAACAAAAAAAAAACATGGCTCATCTTATACAATACTTCCCACACAGATATAAATGTGATATTTATGTCTCAGGGAAATCAGGGCCACAAAAACAAAGTGAATAGACAGTATTGTTGAGACTCAAAAAAATGCATTTTTCCAACTTTGTTTAGATTCTCCATCTTTCATGGCAGCTTTGTTTTTTTATGCTTATGAGTCACTGGAAGAAAATTTCGAAACAAAGCTGACAAGATTTATGAAAATTTCATTCCATTATTTTTAAAAGAAATACTTTTATTGGAAGAAGGTAGGCATTTGTCTCTCTTGTATGTCAGTGTCTCAATTGCATTGGGCACCATAGCAAGAATGTTAATCTGGTTTATAGAGAAGCAAACAATCCTAAATTTATATAATACTAGATAATTTTGAAGAGCCACATAATTCTGAACTTTGGAGTCACATAAAACTGGCTTTAGATATTATTCTCTGTGCAGTCTTGAACAATTTGCTTAACCTCATTAAGCCTCAGTTTCCCATCTGAATAAAACCAAAATAATATTTGAGTCTACCTCTTCAGGGTATTATAAGAATTAAATGAGGAAATCAAACAGAAAGCATTTAGTAGCACACCAGGCACAGAGTAAATTCTCAGGAAATATTAGATAATGATATTAGAATTCTTATTGTTATGAGTATTGTACATTTCCATTGTTTGTGGCTTATGAATAGCAATATAATAACATACTTTCCTTCGTTACTAAGTATAATATAAACCTCAGTGAAGTTACTTGGCCTTTCTTAAACCTTATATGACCTCCTTACATATGAAGTTTCTTATACATACAGTGGACTATAACAGCTACTTAACCCTCAATGAGCTATTTTCAGCTTGTCAGTTTGTTGTCCAAATGATAATATTTAATGACAGAGGTTCTATGACTTGCTGGGCCTCCAATCAGAAGTCTGAATTAGAGAAGGTGCTTCAGGATATCAAGGTCTACTCCTTTTCTCCATCATTACACAACTACAATCTCAATTATCATCGTTGATAATCAGAAATGACATCAGAAATCTATATTAAAATAATACATAATGACAATAGCTCATTATAATATACAACCTTTCATGTAGAGGGCACAAAGTTTTGACCTCAGTGATTTTCGAATACAAATGACTGCCTTTCTATTCCTGTCCCTCCTATTTAATAATTAAGACCTTTCTATGTGTTCAATGATAACAGAAGCCAGTTACTAGTGGTCTGCTAACTATAAATTAATTACATAAGAATTGTTTGTCTTATTCTTCAGGTAATGAAAGTTAAACTTAATTTAACCTAGTTAAAAATGTCTTGACCAAAATCAAAAAGCAGTAAGTAGTAAATAGTGAAGCCAGAATTAAAATCGTGGTCTCTGAGGCACAAAGGAAGCAGCCTCAACCAACACGTATGACCACATAGCATACAGACCCCTGCTAAGGAAGGTTTTTCAGGCATCCATTATAAGAAAAGTTAACTCCCCAAAATGAACAATACAGAACTGTGGTGTATATGGCGCTGCTTTCCTTTTCCCATGTATAATTCAGGTGGTTGCTGACCCGTAGGGGCTACACCTGTTATTCTACAGACAGCCTACAAATCTTACATTATAAATAATAGAAAAGCTTGATGGATTCTTGTGAATTTACACACCATGCCAAGTTTTCAGCAACCTAGCTCTACCAGTTTCTGTGTTAGTTCACAGGGTGGAATATTTACACTGCTGATTTCTAGGAGAGGTAGTAAGAGCTGTGTGGCAATAAAGGGTCATTTAGGTCGTCTATTGGGCTGAACTTTATATTAAAGATATTGTGGGCTAGATGCATTTTTAACAGATAATCTTTAAATCTAAAGCTAGCTACATTTAATACGTGGGGTAGCCATGGGAGGTGGTATATGTACAAATGGCTGTAGATGTTTGCTGGGAGGTATTTTTCTTGCATGTGTGTGCAAAGCTTCAGAGCAAATGCAGTTTGCCTTACAAAAATGGCATTATACAGCTTTACAAGAATTTGGTGCTTCACAAGAACTAAGGCATCTTTTGTGCTTAACATTATAGTATTTGGAAAAATTAATTTTGAAGAATATGATGTAATTATTTTTAAATGACTGTTTTGCTAAACCAGTTGTGGGTCTACACAGGAAACACTGTCTTTTCTAAATCGTGTTAGGTTTTCACTGTCTTCAGTTTACACTTCCAGAGCATAGTTTCAATGGCTTGTCTACACACACACACACACACACACACACCCCTCAGGGATGATGGTTAAGAAACAGTCACTAATGACCTGGCTCTTCTGCAGCAGAGCTTCTTTGCTGAACCTCTTGGGTCTTAGTCCTTGGGTGTTCTACTCTTGGTTTTCCTTCCCAGAGCAGTTCAACCTTCTTGACGTGGTGCTACTTAGCATGGCTTCCCCCATACGTGTCCCCCAAATGACATGACCAAAATGAGATCACCCAAACATGCTATTATCAGTTACTGATAATATCATCAAGGCAAGTTTTTATCTAGACCCTTGGAAATTGTACTGGATACATCAAGATGACTTTGTAAATTGTGATAATATTTTTTCTACTATATTAAATAATACTCATATTCTATATTCATATTTTGATGATGATTTGTTACTACCTCTTAAATGAATGTGTTAACTTATATCAGAAAAAATCATATTATCTTCCTCATCTAGATTTGCCATTGAAAATGCTCCATCCAAAATCATTTCTTTCCATGATTTTTTATCTTAGCTCCTTTTTTGTTTATAATACACATTACAATGTGTAATTACTTTGTTTGTTTTATATCAATTCCTCAGTGCACAGACCCTGTCTGTCTTATTCAGCAGTGGATCAAGCACTCTGAATGACAAAGTGAAGGCCCTCAATAAATATCTGTTGAATGAATGAGAGAATAAAATAAATAAAAGATAGATATTAACAACTTAAGTAATCGCCTTTTTAGCTCTTTCAGTTCTACAAATACTTTTTAAGAAGACAAACAAGAGGCAGTCTCTGAAAGATTTTAAAATGTTTTTCCACAGACAGCTAAGCTAAGAATGGTAGACTTTGGACAGAAATATTGAAGGAAAAGGAGGAAGAAAATGTGCACAAGTATGGGGATTTTATTTGTTTCAATCTGCCCTAATATATTGAGTTCAACTTCCATGCTGAGTTGGGGATAGAGTAGTCTTCATTTAACAACAAAAAAAGCAGTTTTGAAATCTAGGCCAGATTCTACAGCAAGTAATGGGCAATAGCAAAATCCTTGATTTGGAAATCAGCCTGGAGGAGGTTTCTTCTTGTGAGTCCCATCCTCTTGTAGCAAACATTTTGAGATTCCAAGCAGACCTGAGTGGGCCACGTAAGTGCAAATGCATGAATCAGAAGGGTGCCTGCTGGTTGTCAACTCCATGCTATTGACGTCAGAGTCAATATTCTGAAGAATGGACAGAAAGGTACTAGGCAAAGTGAACTAAGATAATCTTCCTCAGGGAAAATACAAGCTTGCTCATTACGCAACTAAATGTCCACATTAAATTTAAAATACTTAACTATGGGAAAATATGTTTATCTTTTATTTTACTTTCTGTATTTTTGCAAATATAGAAACAGGTATCAAATGCTTTAAATTTATCGATATAGCACAGTATTATTTATGCTAAAAAATTAGATGCAAATTGATTTTCCAAGAATCCAAAAATGGTTTAATAACTTATGATGCATTCTCATCTTACAATGGAATGTTATTAAGAGGGGAGCTGACATGCCCCAATCCCCATGTTCTCACTATCATCTGCAAGAAGACAACTCTTTATCACTTTCACTCTTTGGCTTCTAAGGGAAGCCAGGAGAGCCTCTGCTATTCCTCAAGGTTGGAAGAGTTCCTAAACTTATTGGTAAGAGGGTAAGAGGCTGATCTTCATTAGCTCACATTTTTCACTAGTGTAGAATTACTTTACCTCACAAGTGAGGACACAGTTTCGGCCCTTAATTTCATTCTCTCTCTTTTCCTTGGGCCACATCCCCAGAGACCTGAAATAAAGTTAGTGGGTCTTACATGGGTCTTTATCCCAAGTGAAAGCATACCTAGCTCAGGACCCAGAGCCTGCTTTTTAGAATACATGTCTTCAGATCTGGTAAGGAAATTTCTCACTGTTTATTCTTCATTTTTAAGAATGCAGTTATTTGTGGATCTCTATTTTCTGAAAAACTTTTTTAATAACTGTATTGAGTTCCTAAAATAACTAAATAGATCTTAATTGAATTTGCATTAAATTTATAGAAGAATACAGGTAGTATTGTCATCTGTATGTACAAAGAACTTCTATCCACAACCATGGGATGTCTTTCCATTTGTCTTTTATTTGAGTATTGCAGTTTCCTTCAAAAAGATCTCATATATTCTAAATAAAGTTAATTCTTAGATACTTTCATAATTTTGTTGTGATTATGCATGGAATTTTATTTTTATAAATTATCTTTCTAGTTGCTTACTGCCAGTGTGATATAACTTTGCTGGTTAATTTTGTATGTAGTAGCATTTCTGAACTTTTTTTTATTAATTCTAAAACTTTCTTGATTTTGTTTCTTTTTCTAGGTAGGTTATCATATAATATGGTAACTAATCCATGACTTGTCTACAATCTTAAAGAAAAGCCATATATAATTCACATTCTCTCCTATTTTGGCCTGGGAGTGAGGAGCCTGTGATGTTTTATAAAAGCAGCTTTCTCTTCCAACATTTATCGGAAGTCCTGTATTTTGGACAATATATGAGTGATGATATTAATGTATGTCACTGTCCACCTGAGTCTTTGTGTTTTTCCTCAATTGGTTAACAATCAATGATGATAAAGGAAAAGAAGAAAAAAATTAACCTGGTTGTGGAGAAAGGAGACAAATATTTCACACAAAAGGAATTTTTCAAATAAAAACTTAATCTGCTCTCTCTTTCCCATCATATCCTGTTTCTAAGCATACAGAGCTGACATAGAAGTATCTGAAGCATCTTTTTCTATCCTGGGGGAAAAAAGGAGGAAAGAAAAGGTAGTACAGGAGCACAGGGACTTCACCCCAAAATATGCTCCCCTAGTATAATCAGTATTTTGAATTAAAGTCCCTTAGAGATCAAGAGATGCTAGAAGAGACTTTCCCAATATCTACATAAAGACCAGATAGATGGATCCACCAATGAGAACAATTGTTTTTCCTTCCCCTCCCTGTTGTCTCATTATCTATTGCAGAAAGAAGACCAAGAATGTAGACACACCTGAACAGACCCTTTCACAAGATAATATCTGTGTCTCAAGCTCACTCAGTGTCCAAAGAGAACCATTTAAAGTTAATCTCTGTTCCCTGATCCATTCATTCTCCCTAATAATCATGTGTTGCCCCCAACAGAAATACCTATATTCCCTATTTCCCCCTCCCTCTGAAATAAGGCTATATAAGTATCTGTGTCCCACTGGGATATGGGGTACTCACTCTGTGGTTCTTCTTCATGTGCATGTTAATAAATTTGTATGTCTTTTCTCTTATTAATCTCCCTTTGTGAGTTGATTTTTCAGCGAACCTTCAGAGGGCAATGGGGAAGTTCCCCTTGGCCCCTGCAGTTTTGGCGCTGTGAGCAGGATACTAAAGCTCTGCTCTTCTGGAATCTGCAGTTAAGGGAACTCAGGACCTGACAAGCTGGCAGAAGGGCAAGAATTTCTTGCCAGTCAGGCTCCTACACTCTCTCTCTGTGGAATCCGGTCAAGCAGATGGTAAAAATCACTGTTTCATTTTCCTCTGCAAAGTTTGATTAATGGGAGAAAAGGATTTGTGTGACTAATCTTGGGTATAGCAACTCTGGTATTCTTCTTGGTATGAATATTCATAATGTTTGATTGCTTTCCTACCAGAAATAATCTTTTCTTTTGTCTTTGTCTTTCTGGATTGTTCTGTCATAAACAGGGTTACCTGAAGGGTAGAACATGGGCTTATAACACCTATATGCCTGTTGTTCGAGCTGGCCCTGTAGACCGGTTCATTTTGTAGTTCTAATCAGACTAGCAAACAAACTTTGCTATGGGTCCCCAAAATAAAAACCAGATGAGGTTCCCTCTCATCTTGTTTTATGTCCTTGAGAGCTTGATTTGTGACCCAGTGGGAGCACTCTCTCTTGATCTCTGCGATACAGGCGGTATAATCTTCTGGTTACATCTCATGGCCAGTCTGAAAATGGCTGGGAACGCAAGTCATGTAAGATTTTAAGCAACACACTCTTTGTTCTGTATGTGTCAAGCTCTGAGGGGAGTTTGTCTTAAAAAGTTCCATCCCTACAGGGCTTTTTTGTCATCTCAATCCTTGTTGCCTGGTTAGTCCTGGGAAAGTCCAATCCCAAGAGGGCCTACCCAGTATTGGGGATTAAAGGGTCTGTGACTGCCAATCCCCCTCTGAGGCACTGTTTGCACAATCACCATCCTTAACCATCTGTGGCAACAAGCACCTTTTGCTATCTCAGCCTATTCCTGGTAGTGAATGTTTTGGGGGGCATCATTGGGATTGCCTCTTCTATGGCTTCTCTAGGAAACATCTCTTTCTTAAATGGTAAAAACTTACTCTAGACCTGGAAAATTATATCCTGGGCTTTCCATAAAGAGGTTATTGGATTGAGTCGCTATTGGAATAGTACACACTGGAAATTCTAATTACTGGCCAAAAGATGGATCCTTTAAATTAGAAAGACTCTTAAATTAAAAAACAAACAAACAAACAAACAGATTTTAGAGATCTCTCATTCTAAACAATTGCGTTATTTGTATTTATGGAAACATCAAATTAAAAGAAAGACACAAATAGTGTCATGGATAGCCTTGGGAAATCTCTTGACTAAATTAAAGAACAAAAATCTAACCCAAAACAAAGTTAAAATCCTTTTTATGCTTAAATGGCCTTCTTTGGGTCTTCTGAGGGACTCACACCTTGTAGTCTTGTAGTTAAAATTCCAGGTATTCACTACCATGACCTGGGTTCAATTCCTGGTCAGGGAACAGTCCTTTTTAGTTTGATATATGTGTGACTTTTGACATTTGGGGGTATCTATTTGTTATTCACCTTTGTCTAGTCCATGGATGGCTTTTGATTTCCTGTCTTCTTCCATCTGTGAGGGGTACATGGGGTTTTCAGGCCTTTGTGTGCAGAAGCCAAGACCCTAGAGAATACAGCGAGACAGAAGTGGGTTGTACCCCATTTTCAGCTAGCAAAACTTTCCTCTCTTTCAGTTGTCTTTGGGAATGGCTCTGGAACTTGCACCTCTTTGGGTATGGCTTGTGCATCCTTAGTTAAGTCATAATCTTGGTTAAGGCCATTGGTTTTGGTGAGTCATTTGGGAGAGTACTTTTGGGGAAAAAAAAAAAAGATCAAAAGCCAGTAATATTAGCTATTTGTTCTGTCTAAAATCTGATAATAAGATATTTGAAAAGATTTTTAAAAGATCTCTATGGTTGGAAGTCATCTTAATTAATGTGTGTGTGTGTGTGTGTAAGGCCTTTTTGCTTTTTCTCTTTGGATCCTGTTTTTGGGAATGTTTTTCAGTTGACCCCTCTTTTAATGACATGTTTGGTCCCTCTGTCCACTGTAGTGCACTGTGGAAATGTTGTGTCGCTTGGTCCTGTGTCCTTTTTCTCTTTTAGGAGACCTGGGATTCAGTATAAAAATGAGATTCTTGATTTTTAAAGATCCAGATGCTCTGCCTTCCAGCTGTGCCTGCTTTTCACATATTTAATATTGGGCCTTAAAAATGACAAATGTTTTGTTGGCCCTGTTCATTAATGGGCTCCACCCTGAGCTCAGCAATACATTTGGAAAACAGGGACTAACCTGGAAACTACCTATCTGAATGAAAATGGTCTTATAAAGTCCTGTGGTAAATCTCTATGATTTGGTGTTACCTTAGTACCCATTTTTAATCTTCTTCTAACACACCCAAACTCCTCCTTACAAAAGCTTTAATTCTCTCTCTCTCTCTGTACTTTAAGATGTAAACTTGCTACCCTCTAAAAGTCAGTTAGGGCTTTGGCCATTTTGGACAAATAACCTTTAACCTTTTCCATTTACAAAGGCATAGTTTGAATTCAACTGTCCTTTCAAACTAGTAAGTTTTATTAGTCTCATGGCTAAAATTTTAGAATCAAAACTGTAAACACTCTTTGTGTTTGTCTATATTTTTATGTGTACATGTCTAGGTTTATATACTAATATTATCTATATAATACCAAATTGACCTAAAAATAAATGAGTACTCATATATTGAAAAGCCCAAATGCTTTTCAAGTTCACATGACTTTAGTAATATTTTGGTAAATTATACTAGTTTAATATTGTTGATTTAATAAAAATAACGATGTCTTCAGAGTTATCAATAAAATAAGCATGTATTTAACTTTAATGTTCTTGCTTTTATGACACTTGCATAACATAGAGAATTATAAAAGTGGTTAATAGAAAATTTAATGTGAGATAACGGCTAGATTTGTCTAATGTCTCATGAAATTGTCCAAATATAATTGCTAAGATTGAATAAATTAAATATATATGACATAAAAGTTTATAAATGATGTTTAATAATAATTATGTTTTACAATATGTTTACTTAAAAAGATTTCTCAGATCTTTTTGGTAACTACAGCTTTAAAATTTTGCAAGCTAAAGTAAATGATGGATATTAATTGAATATCTAAATCATTTCCAAATAACACAATGCTAAGACATTAATTACTAAATATGAGTTTAAGCTCATATACTTTTGCTTCTTATTTTAGAGAAACAAATGTTATTTAGATCAGTTAGTAAATTTGTCCTGTTGCACGATGAAAAATTGTTTCACTAGGACAACTCTGTTCTATTATGGATAAGGGTTCTGCTCCCTGCTAGCTGCTTTCTTGGCTGACGCTATACTTACTTTAGTTCCGCATTTTCCTGCTAACATCTTACCCATCTAGATAGAGGTTGAATTCAAGGTTGAAGGAACTCTTAACATAACATACATTCGTGCCTTATTCTTCAACTCTCCTATTTGCTTTCTAACCCTCATGAATCCACTGACCTTGACACCTAGTGTAACCATGGAGGGGTGGTATCAAAATAGATTCACATTAGTTTGATTGTTCATTCCAAATTACCCTATTATGTATATTCTAATATGAATACGAGAATACTTTGGAGAGAGGGACTTTGATCAACTCTCTCCTGCTTTTAGAAAGATTCTTAGCTCAAGCATCCTTTTATGGTGCAAAGAGAAAGCTCCCACAATTAACTAATTACATACAAGCCTCCATAATGTTACAGGTCAATTTTGAAAGATTTTGAAAATGAAAAGAAATACAATACTTCTGCAAATAATTTCTATTTTCTGGATCAGATCTAATGATTTTTTTAAAAAGCAGAATCAGATTAATTAGAGTTGTACTAGTAGAAAATTAAGTAAAGAAAAGAAGTATTGGTAATGGGTAAAAAATTAATAGCATAATTTAACTTACCCAGAAAGAGACTAATTCTAAAGATAATAATGCAAGCCACTTCAACTGATCAGGAAGAATAACCCCCAATATGCTTCATGCTTAATTCTTAGATCTAAGTTTCGATTATGTAAGAATCATATAGAAAAGTTACTTGATGAGAGAGAGAGAGAGAGAGAGAGAGAGAGAGAGAGAGAAAGAGAGAGAGAGAGAGAGAAGCTTTCCCATTCATTATCTTCTTTCCAATTCACTTTCCCAAACATTACGTGATAGCTGATTCTTGCCAATATAATTCTACTTAATCATTTTTATGAGAATTAAGTTGCCAAACTTTTCATCAAACATCTACTAAATATTGGAAAAATACAGACTTTGTGGCCACATTTCATTTAGTGTTCTACAAAAAGATTAAGTAAAGACACCATTTATACATGCAAAACAAATGGAAGAAATGGGGGTATGTATTTTACTGGTAGTCGGTGGAGACATTAAATTTAACCTTGGGATATCTGGAATGAAATGCCTTATCATGGGAAGTAGCTGAGAAATTAATTTTTCATTTCATTTAGAGTAAACAATAGCTATTTCACTTAAAATTCAAGTAAATATATTTTTGGGGGGTCATATGCTAAACAAAAACTGCTTGGGAATTGAGAAACCTATTCGTTATTTTTAAAAAGAGTTTGTTGGAAATCACTAACAAATTTGGATCACAATCCATGTTGAATAACATATTTCTATAGCTAGATTACTATTCCCTGTGATTTTAATTTATGATAACCTGACAGTTTAACTGTGGCTAAGAGATCTCTTTTGTTCGATGGCATTTTGCTAACCAGCTGCCTTTTGGAGGTAAAAAACTGAATTTGTGAATATGAATAACACACTGGGAGGCTATGAACAGTCAAAACAGGGTAACAGCTCTCAATCTAATTTTTATCTTCCTGTCATCCTGGATGGATTCTCTGAGAAACAATAATGAAGAATGCAGAGAAAAAATTCCTACCAGATGAGAATAGTAGATTGTTTTTTGACAGCTAGCTGTGGACTTTTTCTTTCCTCTTCTAAGGAATCATACAAAAAAAAATGTGTAAGCCAAAGAGTATAAGGAAGCATTTTTCTTAAACTGATAATGAACACAGAGCCACAACTATAACGCAAGGTCACAGATAATAGAAAATACAACACAGGCATTTTCATTGCCTTTATGTTTTTAATGATGTCTTCATCGTCTCTTATTGGGTTTTTGCTTTGTTTTCTTTTTACAGTTGCTTATCTTTCCTACTCTTTGCCACTTGCATTGAGGGTGCTGCTAGAAAGTCCATAAAATACCTTAATGGCCCCCTGCAGGGCTTCACTAGTGAAGGGTCTGCTAATGTTTCCATTATGACCCTGGTCTTAAAGATTTTTATATCACAGTCATCTTAATTTGCATTAGACCATGGGGAACATGTCACATAGGTCAGTCTTGGGAGCAATATTTTTGGTACATTTGAAAAAAATTAGAGCTTAAATTCCTCAGCAGTTGTATAGCACAAGAACACTGAATCTAGTTACAGTAGCATTGACTGGGTTTTAGCTGAGTAACTGCCATAAAAGTTAATTGGAATTACCTGAATGAAGCCTCAGGTGATGCTTTGAAAACAGAGACTAACCTTGTAATTGCCTTGTTCTCCTTTCATCTTCTCTTGTCTTAAACAGTAGTGCCAACTGATTAGCTAGAATGTCATCTTACAGATGAAGGCAGAATGGCATAATAATTAAAAACAAATTGTGCCTCGGTTTAATAAAGGACTCCAATATAAATCCAACACAAAGCAGTTGTTTTGAAATGTCAGGGTGACCTAAGGTAGTGATAACAGAAAGATGCAAATGTCCATGGCGCAGAGCCCCTCAGAACAGATACTGTCCCAGCATGATGGTCTCACACTTGACTTGGAATCAAAGGAAGTTAGACATTACTTTGAAAAATTTCTGCAGTTCATTCTCTTGTCATAAATGTGACAGCTATTTCAAAAGTTTTATTGAAACCTTGCATTAAAGAATCAAGAAAGGGATAGAGAAATATAAGGAAAAGAATCCAGTCATACTCAAATATATAGATTATTTGAATTTTAAAAAAATATTTTGGCATTCAATTATTCTTTGAATGGTCACAGCAATCTTGTGACTAATAAGATTCCCATTTTCAAGATAAGTAAAGGAATGATTGTCAGGCAGCATGGACTTCGCAGACAGAACTGGATTCAAATCCTGCCTTACCATTTACTAGGTGAGAGTTTGGGGCAAGTTAGCCAATTACTTGGAATCTCATTGATGAACTTGCAAATGAAAAATGTAGTGTCATCTTTACAGGACCGTTATAGGGGGTGAATGAGATTTATACATAGGCTCACACAATAGAAGCACTTAGAATGCACTTAGAATATGTTTTGCCCAACTTTTTTTCGTTTGAGAATATGAGGGTTTACTTACAGTCTCACAGATGGTTAATAGTAAAGATAAAATTAAAATATGAGTGTTCAGACTTTTGGCCTGAATTTGTTACCCTTCCTACCTTGCTCTTTTTAATTAAGGATAATTTATCAAATAGTCACACATAATTTTACTTTGATTTACTAATTTTCTAATCAAATTAGAAAAGATTTTAATTGAAGAAGAATGATTATATAAATAGCAGAAGAATATACGAGCTCAAGGAAGAAAATTCCTTTTTTCCAAATGACTTTAGGAAAATCAGAAAAATTAGCACTATCTGCCACAAGTCCTGGAAAAAAATGTGCAGAATCTACCTCAAAGTCCCACAGAAAACAAAAATCTAGAATATGAAATATGAAGTAGAGTCAAACTATATAGATAATAACACATTGTGATCTTTCCTTGTTGCTATCTAAATCATTATCTAGTGAGTTAGTTATTTGACCTTATTATCCATTTTATACAGAGCATCTCACAGGAGGTATTCTGAAGAAAGTACTTTGGGAAATGCTCAATTTATAGTGTAGCTATATGTTCCAGTTTGCCTGGGATAGTCTCTGTTTAGGTTTGTTATTCTGGTATAATTATTAATACATTTTCATTCTCAAAAGTGTCCATATTTAGATGATAAATTATGTGGTCACCCTATCAGTTAAGGTCCTGTCATGAGAATATGTAGGGTTCTGTCATAATTCTTAACCCAATACCAGGCATCATAGTCACTTTGGCTACTGAAGTTCATTACTCCTTGTCACAATTTAACTCCCAGAGATAAGAGCTATTTCTGAAATAGGATATGATGCTGAGATTGAATATCAGGTTGGTACAAAAGGATAAGTGGTCTGTAGGTACGAAAGGAAGAGAGCCACAGTAGGACACGTTCACTAAATCCAAATTAAAACATTAACATTTTAAAGGAATTTCTAGTAAGGAAAGACGAAAAGTAGAAAGCAAAGTATCCAAACCAAGCATCCAGATGGAAGTCAATTTCTAGTGTAGGATCCAGTTACATGCACTAAAAGACTCAGGTTTGGCATGTACATGCAACTGTTGATAAAATTATCAATGTTGTTAACAGCCACACCACTTAGTCCTATGGACAATTTTGATTAAGGTTCTAGGAAGGCTCCCTGTAAGATTGCACCTGAGAAAATTTATGATATATATAGTTCAATGTAATCAGTTATTTGTCTCAGCTTCTTGGAGTGAACAGATTAACTTTTATACACTAGTTGCATTATTAATATGAAATTGTTGGTTTTCAACCATTTGACTTAAAAGCAGAATGTCATCTGTTTAACCTAATATAACCTTATTAAGATAGGAAGAGGAAGACAGGGAGCTTAACTCAGCAGAGGAAATGATCCCGAAGCATGACTGAGAGAGAGGAGGAAGAGATAGGGAGAAGTCATTCAACGAATGTTTAGCAAGCACCTCTTCCTACGTGCCGAGGAACTGTGCCAGGTGCTTGGGATCAAACTGGAAGTAAAAGTAGACACAGTCTCTCCCATTGTGGCAGAGTCTATTGGGAACATAAATTAAGAGTTCATTCTCTAGATATTTGTCTGTTTTTGAAGATGAATTCTAATGAAGCAACTTTTCTTCTGTATTTTATATGTTCTTCTTCTTTTCCTTTATAGCCTTTCTTCATGTCTAGAATATTTCTGTACTAATTTCTGCACATTTTCCTTGCTCAGTCTGAAAGCCTAAGCTAACATTGCTCTCAAGTACTTATTTTGCTATGGTTTGGATTAGTTGTCTGTGCTTCCTTCTCCCCAAAGCACCAAACTGTAAGCTCTTAGAGGACAGAGTGTGTGAATTCTTAATCTTAATTAACCTGTCCAGCACTTATCCTATTCCTGGATTTAAATGTTGCTCAATAAATACTCATTCAAGCAAATGGTATACAATGTACATTGGTGACGGCACTGGGCTATTGTCTGAGCCTCGTTAAATCTGATCAAATAGATAATATAGATATAACTATTGTTAATTACTACTGAGAAATCAAATATAGCCACTGGACATTACATTTTGAGATCAATTAAAACAATTTACTTTTCTCATGTATGTGTAGCCAGCCTGTCTCTTTACATCAATGAAAACTATTTTTTATTGCTTAAAATGAAACAATTTTCAGTTTGACTCTTGGTGTTTGTCACTTTTTATGCAATGATATAAGAGACACAAAATTTCATTAAATGATATTAAACATGATGAAATTTTTCTGTAAAAGGCTATAGCAACTTTAAGAAACTATTTTTCTCTTGCCTCTTTTCCTGATAGATCTTGAATCTAGAACCTGAAGGTCACTCATGGTTGTCCAAAGATGTCAGTGGAAGATGCAGACAGCCAAGCTGGAAGGTCACCAAGAGACTCGCTAATGTACAATTCGACTGGCTTCCTGCATTTCACAATATTTTCATAACATTGTATCTACTTGAAGAACATAATAGGTAACACATAAGAATTTACTCCTTAAAACAAATGGAAATTGACCTTTATGTCTATATGGGTGGGGTGGGTGGGGAATTACAACATAGACACACATACACACACACACACACCTACACTATATATTTCATTGCATTTAGTTTTGGATTTGAGAAAATATTGATACATTTAACCATGACTTCTTTCTACTATATATGGTACATATTTAGTACATGATATATAAAATATGTACATATCATATATCATATGTACATATATCATATATATGTTCAATATACATTATTTATATAGCTTATAATTTAAATTAGCTTAATAATAAATGCATATATTGTCCTCTTAATACAATATTTCTAACAATGGTTTTAATATATTCATTAAGTAATAATCTTTGAGTATGTTAAATGTGCTTCATATAGAAATTCTCCAGAAGAATTATCATGGTACTGCTCCAAAGTCCAGGGAGACCAAAGTTTAGAATTATGAATTGAGGAGCCGAAGACCTTTAACAAAATAGGTTGCCTGTCCTCAGCAGAGCACTGGCTCTGGTTCCCATGATAGGTATGTGTCCTGTGCTAGAGAGCTGAAGACTGGCATGTGCTGTCAGGGAAAGACCAGGCTGACCCAGGGTTTCATTCTGCTTCTTGCTGGTGTTTAGGTGAAAGGCATCAAAGTGATTCACAAAGCAATCACTTTGTTGTCTAAGAATAACAAACTTAATTATAGCAATAACTTCCATTCTGGCACCTGGAGAACACATTCTAAACAACGCTATGTTTAGAGCACCAAATACTGTGGTTTTAAGGGTGCTTCTCTGCTACTGGGCTGTGAGGTCACAGGGGTCAGAGGTGCATACGCACATCTCTTCTGTTCTTTGTCTCCTGGCACCAGGCCAGCACTTGGCCCATGGTACATTATCAATAATTGTCTGTGAGCTTAATTTAACTCGATGTGGAAAACAAGTCTATCTTAATTTTCATTATAATCTTAAATTAGCTTTCCATCTCCTTAAAGAAGGAAAGATCATAAATGGAGTGAAAGAAGAATAAAGTGGGAGGAAATAAGATAATCAGGTTTGCAACTATTTCAGTCTGGGCTAATATTTATTAAGTGCACATTAACGTTCTAGGCAATTTTCCAGACAGGTAGGCACTCATTTAACCTATTTGAAAGATGAGAAAACTGAGGCACCAAAGTCACAATGCAAGTCAGTGTCAGGACCAGGATTTGATCTAGGTAATGTAATTGCAAGGCCTGCACTCTTAACTGAAAAGTTAGCTTCCACCAGGATATTATAATATCAAACTAAGTTAGAAAAGTCATTAAGGGAAAGAAAAAATTGTTTAAAGAATATTGACAAATTTTACATATTTATATAACATCCAAAACAAACAAAGTCGAGGATTTGACAATAATAATTCTGCTTCAAATGCTTTTCACTGGGAGTTAATGAAGTATAACAAATTCAGGACTATAGGTGAATTTTCTGTGAGTTACCACTTGACATGAACACATTACATATATTCATTCAACAAACAAACTTTGAGCAGCTACCACATGCAAGGCAATGTGCTAGTGATGTGAGTAGGAAGTACAATGATGGCAACCAAGCCGTCTTCAGATGTGATGGGCTATGACAAGCGTATGAACAGCTGCAGTGCAAAAGATTAGTACAGACAGCATGAGTTGGGAGAGGGAGAGAGTTATTCCCCCTGTGGGGAGCCGGACATGTGGAGATTGTTGGGACCACTTGCAGCAAGAAAGCAAGGAACATGTAGTTCAACTGGTGGAAACAGTGCATGAAACAGATGAAGGATTTATAAGGCCTGTGGCTGAAGACCTTGAATGCCAGGACCAGGCAAGGAATGGGCGTGTGTCATGGGCATGGGTATGTGTGACCACCTTGTCTTTTATGTATTATTTTTCTATCAGCCTCCTGTCAATCACCTGTTTATTTTGTGATGTGTGCATAAACACAAATACATTGTAAGTGATAGAAACAACAAGGATGTTGGCAGGAGATAGCCCTGGGTATGGATCCAGACTCCATCTCTCTCTAGATATACGGTCTCAGAAAAATTACTTGGTATCCCTGGCTCTTGATCAGGGTAATACTAACCTGTAGAATTATTGCCAGGACTAAATAAGCTCAAACCACAGTGTATTCATTCATAATTATTATTCAATATATATTATTTACCTAACAATATGACTATTATCCTGAATCAATGCAAAGCTACTACAAATTTTCAGGCAATGGAGTAGCACATGTGTTACTATATCTTGGTTCTGATTTCTGTATAGAGCAGAAAAGAGGCTTTATTTTTTGGCTTAACTAAAGAAATCATCACTAGCTAGTGATATGCATTATTTAGTGCTCTATTTCTATTGCTGTTGCTCAAATTTGAGGGACACAGGTCACTCTGCAATCACATTACAAGCGTCAAGAATTTAAGGAGATTTGGTCTGATTCCCTCCCCTTGAGCTAGGAGTGGTCAGGGCCTGCTAGTCTTCTGAGATTAAGAGGCATGAGGGCTGTCTAGAAAATATTGTTGTTTCTCAAATACTGTCTTCTACTTTTTTCCTACTTCTTATTAACAAAGATGCCCATGGAAATTGTGACAACTAATAGGGGCAAAATACCCTTGGCCTATTATGTGAGGCATTCTGCTGTGCCTATTTTGGTTAACTGTTGCATGCACACATGTACACAGTCAGGATAGATAGATGGCCACAATTTATTCTAATTAATACTACTCTCTAGAATATCTAAAAAGGAAAAAATAGCTGCAGTCTCAACATTATGAAGTTCCTGTATGTTAGGAGTTGAGGAGAAAAATATAGGGGTGTGGGTGGTTGAGAAATTAGGACACATGAATCTTATGACGGAAGTAGAATTTTCTAGGCTACCGATATAATTTCCATATACTGAATGCCTACTTTCCTATTTCTCCCTATATTTTTACTTCTAAGCCTAACTGAAAGATTTACATCAATGTATTCCTTTAAGAGCTCAATCCTCCAGAGACTTCAGGGGTATATATTCCTTTTTTTCTTATGGTTTTAAATTCCTGGAATTTTTTCTTCAGAATTGAACTGAGTAAGCCACTTATCACTCCATGCTTTTTAGTCTGTCCAAGTCAGACTAAGCACTCTTTTGTGGCTGCTCCTTCAACACCCCAACTATCGCTATGTCAGCAGATTTTATCCTCTTAATGCATATGCCCTCTTTCGGGTCATTGATGTATAAAGTGAACAAAAATCATCCTAATATTTATCCCTGTAGCAGTCCATTAGTTAGCCCTGACCAGTTAACATTCTCAATTACCGTCAATCTTAGTTACTCAAACTATTTTTTCCCCTCCTTCAAATATCTCATTCCCTTACACCATAATTGCTGACATTGTAAATCAATTTTTTTGTACTCTATTATATTAAAAAATGTCTTAAATTCTAGGGCAAGTATATGTTCATTGCTTCTATTTCCTCTAAATAAATGTTTCATGCCCCCTTGTTCAAGAAAGTCTTATCAATTATATAATGCATGGCCTCTCTTAATGAATAAACATTATCTCTCTAGTTCAATATACTAATTTTTGTATATATTCTTATTCTTTCTCTAGTTTGTCTTTTAGGAAAAAAATACTTTTTGGTATATTTTAGTTGATCCAGTATGCTGTACATACGCTTTATAATTTAAAAGCTTAGCATATATTTTAAGCATTTTCAATATATATTGATTTCATATTTTAAGATGATAATACATTTTATGTATTAATGATATTTGCCTGAATTGATTGACAAGCTATGGAAGTTAAACTGTTTCCTGAGAATCAAAGTCATGGACTACATGAATGCTTTAGTCGGTGAGCCATTTCCAAAGATGAGTCTATCAACCGTGTATTATTCAAGATTCTCCAGAGGAAAAAAAAAAACAGTAAGATAGATGATAGACAGATAGACAGACAGAAAAAACGGGATCTATTATGGGAATTTATCTACTTGATTATGGTGGCTAAGAAGTCCCACAATCTGCCATATGCAAGCTGGAGAACCAGGAAAGCTGATGGTGTGATTCAGTCTGAGTCTGAAGACCTAAGAACGCTGAATGGGGTCGGGTAGGAAGGTGCTTTGTGTAAGTCCCGGAGTCTCAAGGCCCAAGAGCCTGGAGCTCTGATGTTGAGGGCATAAGAAGAGGGATGTGCTCCAGAAGAGAAAGAGTATTGCCTTCCGCAGCCATTTTATTCTATCTGGGCCCACAAGGAAATGAGTGGTGCCCACCCACATTGGTAAGGGTGGATCTTCTTTAATCAGTCTGCTGATTTAAATGCTAATCTTTTCCAGAAACACCCTCACAGACACACCCAGAAATAATATTTTACTAGCTATCTGGGTATCCCTTTTAACCCAGTCTCTTTTACACATAAAATTAACCATAATAATCTGACAATCGCAAATTGCTTGACTAAGAAACCTTGCTTGAATTTTATTGGTGATGAGCTTGAAGCAGCAACTTATCTCTAGAGATTATACTGTTATAGGTGACTAAACCAAGCCTAGAATTCCCTAGTAAAAAATTTTGACTTGACAACTTTTTTTAGTTCTGAATATTGACAGCTACCTGTGGGTGGTGCTCTTAAATTGCAGGATCCATCCACTCTTAAGTGTGTTTATTAACCTCCTGAATATCAAGATAACAAATCTATATCATAAAACTTATTTTGACTATATTAATCAATACTCGTAGAAACACTATAAAGATTGCTTGTATCTGTTATTTTCAGATATTATGCCATCATCATCACATAGATGCCACAGATGACTTTAACTTGGGTTTATTCATATTGATTCTGATTGTAAGGAAATAGAAATCACAGCCATTGCCAGAAGGCCATTACATTTAAATTTTAGGTCACATCTAGCTAACGTCTACTGCTGGAAAATCTACTAATATTAAGAGAGTGGAGAGTTTCTTTATTCTGAACAGATTTTTTTTTTTAAATGGCTACAATAAACTAAGCCATTTTCAGCGTAGAGTTGTCATTTTATAACTTGAGAATTAGGCCTCCAGAGAGCCTGAAAGCTAGAGCTGCTAGGGCTCATGTGCTCAGGAAATGCTCTTGGAATCCCTCATCTCACAGTAAATACTCAGGAGCATGCCTATATCGCTACCAGTTACTTACACCTCACGGAAAGATAGGCTCACAGCCAGATTTTCCATTATGGATAAAAGGGTCTAGGAGGGTATTCAAAACAAAACAAAACAAAACAAAAAAACTGGGATGCATCTTGAAGGACTTAATGGCATCCCCACTCTGATTGGAGAGTATTATTAGTATGCAGACATAAGCCTGGGAAGTAGGGACCTCAGTCAGGAGTGCTGCTGTACTCCTTGCATCGTAGGGCAAACTTCAACTTCAGTGCATTTACGTTTCTCTATCATTATCGACAGAAAAGTAAATCATACTACATCATCTATTTCGATTGGCTTCTTTCTGTCAATCACGTTGCCATCTCCCTTGTGACAAATTTGCAAATTTTCTTCCTTTTAGGTGAGCAAAGAACTGGATGCATGGATGCCTTTGGCATCTTTACAAAATCCAAATCATCAGCAGCCAGTGATAATGGTTAGCCATTCTCCCTGCCATGCCTAGGAAGAGATCCTAACCTAAAGCCTTCTACGTGGTTCACTTATTCTTAAACCCTATCTGTGGTAAACCCTGGATGTAAGTACACATGCCTTAAACAGATTCTATCTTAATTTGACAGTATGTGACCTTCTAACCTTCAATGACTGCAAAAATCTGCAACTGCAGCCTAGAACAACAGGTAATTTGTTTGTACTGCACCAGCCATATCTTATTAATTTACCTCCCAGACCCTTTCCTCACCTCCCATGTTAGACACCATCCCTAGCACAGAAACCCTAAAATAACACAACACGCTTCAAGCTATGACTCGAGTGGGGCAAAGGCAATATATGTAAGCTAAACATTTGTACCCCTGTAATATGCTGGAATAAAATAAAGAAAAAAATAACACAATAATGGATGCTTAAGAGTGGCTGATTCACCTTTTGGTATAAATGGAAACTTGTGATTATATATATTTGTATATCTTTGATGCTAGAGGATTCAGTTTTTCATGTGTAATTTTTATGCATTTATGTGCAAGAATAGTTCTCATAAATTTCCCATTTTTTTAATACGGTACACTTGGGAATATCCATTAACTCAAATTAAGTAGCTTTCTTTCTTTTTTTCCTAATGTATCTTATAATATCTTATAATTTCTCCTGTTACTGATTTATAATGAGAATTTGATTAGCAAAAAAAAGAATTTAATATTTTCTACCTCACTAATAATAAAGAAATAAAAATTAAAATTAGATATTTTTAAACTATCAAATTAACAAAAATTAAAAGCAAAAAGTTAATATATGGCATTGGAAAGTATGTAGTAAAGATATATTCTCTTTGCTAAAGGTAGTAATTTAAGTTGGTACAATTTTGTAATGTGAATTCTAACAATGTTTATCAAGATTCTTAAAAATATGCTGTAAACTTATTCAGAAATGTTCTAGGAATTTATTATTAAAATTATGAGAAAGCTGTATAGAGACTTACATATAATTTCATTCTAACAAAATTTTACATTATTTTATATATTATGTACATATATTGTACAATATAATAGTAACTCTTACAAACAATCAAAATTCCTAAAGAATAGGGCAATGATTGCTTAAATTATGGTATATTCTTATGATGGAATAGTATACAGGTACATCATTCAGATATACGCTGTGACATATGAAATATACTTTGGTTTCTGCCCCTGTTCTCTGGTTCACAGCACCTAAATACCTTAGAATCCCTGAAATGATGTGTCTTTTTGTATGCTAATGGGATGGCTGGAGGCTGGGGGCTCCTGGATGACAGGGTGCCAGGGAATCCAATCATGTGATTAGAGGGTCTGAACTTTCAGTCCCACCCCTCAGAAGAGGGGAGTTGGACTGGAGAATGACTCAATCACCAGTGGCCCATGAATTAATCAATCATGCCTACATAGTAAAGCCTCCATATAAACGTAAAAATTCAAAAGGACAGGGTTTGGAGTGCTTCCAGGTTGGTGAATATGGGGAGGTGCTGGGAGGATGAGAGGTCAGGGAAGGTCAGGGAAGCCCCTCATCCATTCCTTACCCTATGCCTTGCCCTGTGTGTCTCTTCCATCTGGCTGTTCCTGAGTTGTATCCTTTCATAACAAACCAGTAATCTAGTACGTAAATTGTTTTCCTGAGTTCTGGGAGTCATTCTAATAAATTATTGAACCCAAGGAGGGAGTTGTAGGAGCTTCCGATTTCTAGCTGATTGGTCAGAAGTACAGGTGACAACTGAAACTTGCAAGTGGAGTCAGGAGTGGAGGACAGTCTTGTGGAGATTGAGCCCTTAACCTGTGGACTCTGATGTTATCTCCAGGTAGATAGTGTTAGAACTGAGTTAAATTTCAGGACACCTAGTTGGTGTCTGCAGAGAATTGAAGAATTTTTTTTTGTCATGGGAAAATCCCTCATATATTTCAGTGACCAGAACTGAAGTGTTAAAAGTTGTTTTAGTCCATTTTCTGTTGCTTATAACAGAATATCTGAAACTGGGTAATTTACAGGAAATGAAATTTATTTCTTACAGTTTTAGAGGCTGGGAAGTCCAAGGTTGAGAGGGAGCCTTCTTCCTAGTGGGGATTTTGCAGAGTCCTGAGGTGGCACAGGGCATCACATGGTAAGGGGGCTGGGCATGCTAGCCCAGTTCTCTCTTCTTCTTCTTTTAAAGCTACCAGTCCCACTCCCATGGTAATCCATTTATCTATGAATCCGTGAATGAATTAATCCATTCATGAGGACAGAGCCTTCATGATCCAATAAACTCTTAAAGGCCCCACCTTTCAATACTGCCATATTGGAGATTGTATTTCAATGTAAGTTTTGGAGGGGACAAATATTTAAACCATAGTAAGAGTAGAGAGGAACAAAAGTTTGTTTTTCCCATACATGTGCCTATAGCTATTGGTAGAGATATATAAACAGAAACTAATAGATAGAAATGCAAAACACTAAAAAGTTATCAGTGAAGTCCTTACTACTTCCTAGCTGTGGGTGGGTGCCAGCAATACTTGGCATTCCTTGGCTTGTGGCAGCCTGGCTCCAATCTCTGCCATTGTTTCAACATGATATTCTCCCTGTATGGCTGTGTCTCTGTGTCCAAATTTCCCTCTTTTTTATGTGGACATCATTCATATTGGATTTAGGGCCACTCTAATCCAGCATGACCTCATCTTAACTTGATTACATTTGCAAAGACCTTATTTCCAAATGAGGTCACATTCACTGGTTCCAGGTGGACATAAATTCTTCTGGAACAGAATTCTACCTAGTATAAGTATATTCTAATATATCTCCTTGTATATTGTCTTTTTTGTTACACAGACCTATGGAGTCATAGAACTTATATTATATTGCCACTAGGATTTAAGAGTGAAAAAACAAAGCAACTTGTTTCCTTTATTAAGTAAGCAAATATTTATTCATGAATATATGCTATGTGTGAGACACCATCTTAGACACAAGGATGTGTCTGACCTCATCCACATGAAGTGCCTGACCTCACAGGGCTTATATTCTAGTGTTGGGCAAGAGATAAACAATCTAGTAACTAATTAGATAACATCATTTCAGATATTCAGAAGAAAGTAAAAATAGGATGAAGGAAGAGAAATTCACTGGAAGTGGTATCACTGAGGAGGTCACATGTGAGCGGATACCTGAGGGATGAGAAAATCCAGCCACGTAAAGTTCCAAATAAAGATATTTGATGGAGAAGTCACAGTCAATGCAAAGACCTTAAGTGATGACACATCTATGGCCTATTCAAGGAATTTCAAAGAGTTGATTTCATGTGGAATGCAGTAAACAAAGGGAGAAATGTAGATCATGAAGCCAGAGAGAAAGACAGTGGTCAGATTATGCAGGTTCTTATCATGCCAGGAATTCAGATTTTATTCTAATTGTAAAAGGAGGTCACTGGAAGGTTATAAGTATAGAAAAGGCATGATTTTATTTCAGCCTTCAAAATTATTCTGCAAGTAGTTCTTGTAACTATTCTCTATGACTCTTGGTGAGTTACAGTCTCCCTGGATGTCAGGATAGTCTGGGATACATGGAAATAACAGATACAAACTCTGAAATTTCAGTGGTATAACACAATAATGATTTTTCTCCCTTATATAAAGTCTGATAGTCTCTCTTCCATCCTGTAGCTGCATTTAGAACATGTACTCCCCAAAGATGCCAAGGCCAGGAAAGAAAGAAGACTGAAGCACTATGTAAGATACGTTTAAGGGCCAGACCTAGAAATGACTCACATGGCAACTGCCCACTTTCTGTGGACCTGAACTCAATCACATGGTACCAAATACCCAACAAGGGAGGCTAGGAAATTGTGTCTTCTTGTGTATCTAAGAAGAGGAAGCAGATGTCTCTGCCAAACTGCATAAGACAAGATAACTCTGACTTGTTGCTTTTTAAAAGCAAAAGAAGCTAGCAGACGTCCCATTCTTTCCATTCCCTTCTTTAGGAATGGTGACACACGACCTTCAGGTCTTTCCTGGGTCTTGGCATCAACTAGCAACCAAGAACTTCATAAATCTGCTATAGTTCCAACCCCCCACAGACTTCCTAATCTACATGGGCTCTTGCTACAGTGTAGATCTGTTCCTTGGCCATTCTGGATTAGATTTGCCTTACTTCTACACATTGAAATGGCCTATGTCAAAGAAGTTTTTCCAAGACAGGCATCTAGGATGATATATATCCCATAACCTCAGAACCCAAAAGATACACACTTGGCCTGGGCAGAATGAACTACAAGCAGCTGACTCTTTTTCTCCATTAAGTGAGAAGATTGATATAGTGAGAGCCACTGATAAGTCATCTCCCTGACTCTTCTTTATAGCCAGCAAAACTGCACTCCTCCCCCAGTTTTTTCTACATGGCTCCTTTTTCCTCTGTGGGAATGGGAAACTTCCCATTTCAGGTTCACAAAGGGAAAATTATAATTATTATGACTTATGAGGAATTTGCCTCTAAGCCAGTAATAATACAAATACTGGTGATACTGACAGTATTTACTGATTACTGTAATTTTTTTAGGCAGGCATTGCAATAAGTTATTTAGAATATTTTTTCTTTTAACCCTTACCATAAACTTATGCAGTAAGAACCATTCAAAAGTTGTTGAAACTTTCCAGTCACACTCTACTAAACAGGGTGAGCTAGTATGCAAGCCCAGGAGTTTCTGACTCCTAATCCCATGCTACTAATCATGAGAAAAGGATAAAACAAATCCTATTTTTACTTTGACCCATCAATATCCAAATATTTAGGTTAAAAATTTCATAACCATTCACCAATTTCACTATATCTGAGATTCCAGAGTCTATAGTTTGAGTCTTTTTATGAGAAGCAAATCAAACATGTATTATCTTCTTTTTCACCGTAGAGCTACTAGACATAAATGTTCTGAAAAATTCCATGTGCCATGGAAATATGAGCACTTGCTTCCTTGGGCCCCTCATGCCTTTTCAGACAGTGATGCCCCTAAACTGCCACTCCCTGTTATCAGCCCTCCAAGGTCATGTCTGTTTGTCATTGAATCTCTTATATTGCCTTGTAAATAGTATGCTTTCAATCAATGTCTGTTAAATTAGCAAATTCATATTTCTTTACATGCCTACATTGTTGAAAATACACAGGAAGAATATCAAGTGTTGGTATCTTTTGAAAAGACAATATGATGTGTGCCTTTGCTTGTATTCAGAGTAATTTTTTTTCCCTAGTATGTGTATAATGCGTGATCATTGTGGAAAAGATAGAAAATACTGATATGTTTTATATGGAGTACATATATATATGCACATATAAAATGGGCTTGTTGGTACATTGTTTTTAATTTTTTAATTTTTCATTTGCTTTCCTATCAGTTATCATTCAACTAAAAAAAAAGATTAAGAAATCCCTTGCTAAACGATATCTATTAATACTATTATATGACTAGCCTGTATAGTTTTCATAGTCTATTTTTGCTGCAATTTTCTGGAGAGAAACACGTAAAACCAGGTCTAAACCTCCCTGTGGAATAGTTTAGTAAGTCTTACTAATGTGCCAGTAAATACTCTTGCCTTAGAAATCAACAAGGTGGCTCAAAAGTAAAATTCTTTTTCACATGTAATACGTATAGTGTAGATTTATGCAAAAAAATCTACTGGTAAATCGCCAAACAAAACAAGGTTCCTTTAATTACGAATGCAGGCAAAAACCAAGAAAAATAATTAAACAAGCATTTAAAAACCCATAAACACAGCACACACACACAAACAAACACACACACACACAGTCTCCTTAACTTTAAACCATAAGAAATTAATTACAGATTCACTGCTAATGAACATATGGGATAAATGCTGACACTCAACTGGTTTTAGTTCAGCGATGGCAGAAACAAAGCAATGCTCACAGACGGATGGTGGGGGAAACGTCAGTGAGTGGGGGCCAGGAAACAAGATTCCTTCATAACTATGGAAAACAGTTCCAAAATATTCAGACAGAGAGAAAAGGGCTCCAAAATTCATCCCATTCTGAATATGAACAGACCTTCTCCATCACCACCACCTGCTGTCTCTACCTCTAGAAGAAGCTGCAGTGTCTGAGGAAGGAGGAGCTCGAGCAGAGGGGCGAGAGTAGGCAGATAGGCACTGGCAAAGAACCATGGCTCCAGAGCAAAGAGCAACCCACGCCCCAAAAAAACAAAAAAGGAAAAGAAGAGAAAACATGGAATATTGTGTCTAGGGAGAAGTGTCATAAACCTGAAACAGACATCTGTCCCTACCAAGAATGCATGAGTTAAATCAGAGGGGAAGTCACTGAGTGATGGCAGAGAAGTTAAGATGGTGATCCTGTATGTCCTTTTCTATTTAAATATGCTGACACTTTAAAACACCCTCATTGAAGATGCAGATCATGAAGACACTCACCTTTTAATATGCTGAGTTCCAATGTCAAACTCTAAAGAAATCACTGCAGCAAGATCAACATCACTTTATCTTTAGGATTCTTAAACCTCACTGAAAACAGAAGACAGCTATGAGGGGCTTCATATTTATTAACAGGATGTAAAAGCAAGTGATACCACCTGGTGTTATAAAATAGTGAATGCCTCCTATATTACCTGGGACAAACAAATTCCTCCCCTATTTCTATTCATGTCCAGAATCGTCAGTTCATTATTCATCACCTGGGGTGTATGCATTGTTCATGATTAAATATTTATCAGTCCATATTGGTGGTTCTTCCTATTGAATCACTCTCCTGTTCTTACCCATCTGTGTTTAGATTCATTAAAAATATGTCTTAATTTGTCTATGAAATAGAATAATCTTAAACATTTCGTGTCTACATATGGGATCTACCTTTCTACTTGCAGTAACTTTTAAACAATTATTCTCTAGATCTTTTCATTTCTTTTGGAATTAGGTCCCTTTGATATTTTTCTTAGTCCTAAAATCATTTTCTATCAGCTTACCCGACCTCTAACTCTATGCTAATGGAGATTTTCAGCTTAATATGGATACTAATAAATCAGTTTAGCTTCTAGTATGATTTTCATCTTCTCATCTGGCCAGAAATTTACCAATCTTAAAAAACAAATCAAACACTCAGTTTCAATTATAAGCAAAGTTAGGCAATGATAGTAATTAGAAAATCTAACTGATCAGTTCATCATTTTATCATATTTTATATAAAAGCATGCCTAGAAAACCATAATTTAAATAATGTAAATGGACTCTAAGAAAGCATGATAAATTACATACTACACTTTAATGGCAGTTGGCAACTTTTTAAAAAAGCTTTTACCTATCAATAATTACTTTATTTTTCAATCTTTTCTAAATTTGACTTTATATATGTGTGTATATGAATTGTATATATTTATGGATTACAATTTGATATTTTGGTACAGGTATACATTGTGGAATGATTAAATCAGGCTAATTAACACATCCATCACTCACACACTTACCATTTCTTTGTGCTGAGAGCATTTAAAACCTACTCTTTCAGCAATTTTGAAATATGTAATCTATTATTATTAACTATAGTCACTATACTGTGCAATAGATCACTAGAAATTATTCCTCCTGTCTAACTGAAACTTGAAACTTTTGTTTATTCTTCTGGGTATATAAAAGAAAGTTCTAGCTAAGGCATTTCCCAAGCAAATCTTCCAGTGTCCAGAAGAGTACATAGATCATTGTATATAGATCACTATTGTGCTAAATAGTTACACTTTTTACACTTTGCAATTACAGGTTTCTGACTCGAGGGTGTTTAATTTTACTCTGCTGACGTTTGAGAAAGTATAATGGTTACAGGTATAGCCTTTAAAGTTTAACTGCTTACATTCAAAGCCTAACCTCTTAGAGTCAGGTGCAGTGGTTTGTGCCTGTAATCCCAGCTACACAGGAGGCAAGGTGGGATGATCCCTTGAGCGTAGGAGTTCTAGACCAGCCTGAGCAACATAGTAATAATAATAATAAATTCCAACCTCTCCACTCTCCACCTGCCAGTTAAGTAACTGTGTCTCAGTTTCCTTTTATGTAAAGTGGGGGAAAACTAGTTATTTGGGGAAAAGATTACTTTCAGGACTAAAAGACATGGCATGATTTATGTAAAGTGCTCAGAGCCTGTAATATAAGAAACACTCAATGAATACTGGTATCATTACTTTGATAAATGACTTCAAAGCAAGGAAAACACCCTATTCTTGTAAGGAAAGTATGGAAGGGAAGGTGTCCAGAAAGGAAAATTGGACCTTACAGCCCTTATAATAGGGATGCTCTTGTCTCCCTGTTTTCCACAGTTCAAGAGTATTTTATCAACATGTTTCTGTGTATATTAGAGGAACACAGAGTTAGAGAGAACTGAATTAAAGAGAAGAGAATATCAAAGTTGGGTTACTTTTCCATGTGAAGATCTATATAGACATATTATCTAATCTAGGGCCCTTGTAATCATTAAACAAGGAAAAGTCCAGTTATTTGGTTATTTGCTTTATTCTCCTTATGTTTCTATGTTGTATTTTATAGAATTTTTAAAAAATTGGTCATGGATAATAAACATTGATTTCTCCTTTAGCTTCAGTAGCCCCACACTTCCCTGGTTCTCTGGGTGTCTCTTCTGTCTCCTACATGGAGACTTGAAGTGAATTCTTATAATTTTATGTTGTCTTAGAATCTATTTTGGATATAAATTTAACTTTCTCTTAACAGAAGCAGGGCTTAGCCAACCTTGACAGTCTCTAGTTCTCTGCTTTCTCTCAGTTCCTCAAAGTGGTTGACCCAGATTTCTACCTTAAACAACCACCTCCTAGTGCTCACCTCCCTATGGGATAGCTAGAGATAACCTACCTACTTGACTTACCCCACTGATCACCATACCCTGCACGGGCTGTGCAGGTATGCCACAGCGACCCCTTCTCTGTCACAGTGTGACGCCACAGGACCCATGGCTGCTTGCTCTAAACCCACCACTCAGAACTCCCTGGGGGAAACCTGCTTGGGTAGTGGCCTGGTCCCTAGCAAAGGCTGCGGTCCATAGGTCCTTCCTCGCTTCTGCTGCCCATGTGCTGGTTGAGCGGCTGTATCCCTGTCGGCTCCTCCCTTCCCATTGGCTCTGCGATGCACACTGCCCTCTTCTCTTGGATCTGTGAGTAATAAACAGCTTCTGTTATTTTATGTGCTTTGTTGTGCTGCCTCCTCTGTGTCCACCTGACCGACACACTGGAACCTAACTCCTTTCCCAGTTAGGGCTCCTAGAGAGTGGCTACATTCTCAGGAATAAAATGGACACAGGTCAGACAAGAACAGCAAGGACATCTGGCAGTGTAAACAAGTTTTCTATGAGAGAGACACCTGGTCAAGGGACAAACATTTAGGTATTGGGCTTGTCACTAGAATTCTTTAAAAAGTATCCCATGAAAGGCACGTTGTAAACATCCACCATCAAATCCTTTGGATTCCTGGTCAAGGCAGGGCTAGACCGTATGACCACTCTCATGAGAAAGACTTTAAGACCAAATTAGGGAAAAATACAGATCCTCTTCTGCTCAGCTCAGGTTCTGTGCTCAGTTATCTACCCCCTTAGTTTCACCTACTCCCTAAAATTCAAATTCCCCAATATTACATATTAAGCTGGCTTCTTGACATGCCCTGGATATCTGGGAGTTCAAAATTAACATGTCTAAAATAAAATTTTACTCTCACATCCCAAATCTACTTCTCTGAGGGAGAGCCTGACATCCACTCATTAGCCCAAGCAAGAAACCTAGGAATTATCCCACTGTCCCACCACTCCCTGCCATCCGTCATCTCATTGTTGATCAGGTTCTGAGAATAATGTCTTTTAACTCTCTCCCGGCCCTTCAGTCCTCAGTGCTTCCAATTCAGCATTTCATCATGTCTTCTCCAAATCACCACATCAACATGCCAATCATCCCCAGGTGTTCCTCTTTTCTTATTGCTTTCCATTTCATAAACTGCAAGATAGCCTCCATGTTCTCTTCACTCCTCTGCTTAAAATATGTTTATACATTCTATTAACAAGTATTTATTGAGCAGCCAGTATGTGCCAGGCCCTGCTCTTGGGCCCAGGACACCATGATGACCATGCCCTTTCCTTGATGCTATATACAGATAATTTAAAATGTATATACATGTTATATACTCACAAAATGTTTGTGTATCTGTGTGTGTGTGTGTGTGTATTAGACATATAAGAGCATCAAAGCTACCAAAGATTTCAATTTCAATTTGGAAATGCATTAAAAATATTCTTTTTTCACTTGCATATTCATTTACTCATCCATTCAATATCTATTCCTTTGGTGTCTCTTTAATGCCTTCATGATAAAGTTCAAACTTATTAGTATTAGATACAAGTGCCTTCATGATCTTACCTCTGCCTCTTTCTTAGCTATATTTTCTGCTACTCTTTCATATATCTTCTATATTCCAAGAACAAGTTTTGTGTGCATTATAATCTTGTCTCCTGCCTGAAACATGGCATTTCTATCCGTACTTTGGGGAATATCCTTTCTACCTCACTCATGGAAACTGAAACTCACATATTCAGAATAACTTGTCCTGACCCACTGACCTTTCAGGTTGTTAGAGAACCTTCATCACACAAATCTCTTACCAGCTGTCCAACTATATGATAATTATTTTCTAATCTCCACTGGGAACTTCCTAACACATCTCCATCATATTTATTTTCTCACACAATGGCTGGCACATAGTAGCAATTTATAAATATCTTTTGAATGAATAACTGACAGAATAAATGAGTATATTACCTCTCGAGGGCTTGGGTCAGATGCTGCAGAAATATTCTGGGCTTTGATGAACAACGGTATGCTTTCATTTCTGCTTTTCTTCTGAAGAGTTCTAGAATGGTGGCCGAAAACTACTACAGCAGATTTCCTAAATTAGATTCAATTTAGCAGCAAAGTCAACTAAATTTCAGCAAAATTACCATCTTTTGAGGTATCTGAAAATCTATTTAACAACAAAAATACCCAAAGCAGTAGGAGGGAGTTGATCTAACTTTTTTTCTTAGACTGATGACCACAGATTTTTGCTGTAAACAGTGAGGCTGGCACGTTTTGAAATCTGTTCAGTTCACTCAAAGGGCAGCCTGCCTCAAGATATTCATTCTTGAAATTCACCTTTACCTCATCTGCCTGCATAGCACTTGGCAGTTTTGAGGACTGATACGATCTCTGGGGCTCTTTATGCCTGCTTTCTCCTGCTGTTTTTCTTAAAAATGGGAGTATCCAGAAAGTGCCAACCATTGAAAACAGGTGTAGCTGCTGTAGCTGTTGAGGCTAATCTCATTTGTCTAAACAAGGTGAAAACAGTGAGTGATATAATCAATTTACAGGTGATAGAACAGCAGCCCCTGACTCATTTGTGTGCTAAGAGCCTTAGGACACAGCACAGCAATCTCTAGCATGGCAAATTTCTCAGGGCTCTTTTTACAAATGAAATGCACCCTACAATCTGACTTTAAAAAATTAGAATTCTTCAAATAAGGGATCATTTAGCAATACTAGCTTCTAAGAGGCTGAGACTATTGCAACTTACAGATAGTGCTCAGCATAGGGAGTGTGCTTGTTAAATACCTAGTCGTGAGGCAATAAATATATAAATCCTAGAATGAAAATTATTACCTCATGCAGGAAATGGGAGATTTTTATAAATGCATACATATATAATTCCATGTTTAAAGTATTATATATGTGGTGTCTACTCAAAGCCAGACAACTAAATAGCATAAATAATGTATGAATTAAAATTCAATTTGACTTTAAACAATTATGTAATGTTCTGAAATCTTTTAAAGCTATAGGGAAGTTAAATTTCCATTAGTAAGGCTATTCTATAATACTGCATTGTTCATTAATTGTTGCTTGAAGATTGAGTATGAAGTAATGGATTCTATGGCACTTACATAATATTTTATATTTGCAAAGTGCTTTGCAATTGTGTGCCAGTTAAATGTTAACTGGCCTTATATCCATTATGGATGAGAATAGGAAATCCCCGTATGCAGAAGGACAGATTATTGGAACTTCCTTAGTGAGACAAGAAACCTTTTCATTAAGTACATCTGTCCTGTAAATTATTGACCTGTCTACATCTTCCTTTTTATGAACAGTCTTTGAAGTTAAAAGTTTAAAACACTAGTCATTCTTTAATTTTCATTCGGATCTTGGAACAGAAACTGCACTGATTCCAAGAATCACATATTTTTTTTCTAATCAATATTCATCCCAAGTTGTCAATTTACCCTGTAGTTTCATGCATGTTAGCACTAATATCTTTTTCTTCAACTCTCTATACCATAGAAAACCTTTATCAGTTGGAAGAAATTTTAAAATTTAACAAATTTTTATTGATCTTTGTATTTCACGTGTCAAAGTCTTTCAGGCCCTTGTTTATTATTTGTGTCAGTCCCTCAATAAGATTGATTGATATTTTAAAAATATATATCTCGTCTCCATTCCTATCATATCTTACTTAGGAATATGGGGCCTTTTCACGAATAATATCATTTATTCTTATTAGATAAAATTTTCTTTAAAATCTTGTACTAGAAAGACAAGTTTTGGGGGTCTCATTTAGTTTCATTTTAAATGAAATTGGGTGAACTGAAATAAGGGCATGCCAAACCTACCAGGTAGAAGAAATTCTTTAAAAAACTACACAAATCACTCTTCGAAAATCATAACTCAAAGTAGTTATTTGCTGAAAAGTAACTTAATAGAATTTATGTGAGTATCTGCTTAAAAGGTAAATACTATAAGTGCACATATAGTTTAATTTTATAGTAATGTGTCTGATTCTTTAATCAAACCAAAATGTTCACATCCCCGACTGGAATCAGGAAGACTGAGTAGAAGGCACTGAAACAGGTCAGCTGATAGCCCAGCAGCACTGGAAGTAGGGGAGAGTGGTAAGGTGAGAAAGGGAAGGTGAGGTCAGGGAGAGGTTGCTGTAGTCTCATCCTGGCGAGACTGTAACACATGGAATAGAAGTATTAGGAAAAAGGGAGAAAGCATTGTGGGAAAATCAGGCCACAGAGCAGAGACTGTCACCTGAACTTTAGACTTTTCGGATTTGAGGTAGAGATGTCAGAGAGGTATATGGGAGTGTAGAACTGGACTTTGGGGGAAGGAGAGAGGTTGGGAGGAAGTAATGGATTTACAAGTCATCTGCACAGTTATTTCTGTGGGTCTGTTTTAAACAGAGATTTGAGTTTGCAGAGTCAAGACATAAGTTCTGTATTATTTCTCTCTGGGTACTTTGCTAAGTTTAGCGAAAGGTATCATAGCAACTATATAACATAAGATTATATACAAGTAAAGAAAGACTTAAAAAAATTAAGTACATTTAGGACTGTTTCCATGAATTCTTAACTGTCATCACTACCTATTTAACTTTGATTTTCCACAGGGAACTCTTTTTAATTCTTCAGATTTAATCATTTTTAAGAGGCAAAGTTGTTACCTTGGGGGAAAAATTAGGGTTAGGGTTAGCCTCAGAGTCTAGAGTGTGGTGGCTGTGGAAGAGTGGGTTTTGAAAGTTCTTTCTTGTCTTGGTAACCCCTTTCAATAAGGTCCTCCTCACTACCCACTTCTATTTAATCAAGGATAAACATTGTTCTGCTTCTGTCATTGTTATCTCTACTCTAAGAGTTCTGTCCTAGCCCACCTTGGCTCTTCCAGCTTCCTGATTTTTTTTAGACTTGGAAAGAAGAAGAAAAACAAATCAACAACAGAAAGTTAAAACTAAACACTTGTGCTACATCATTGTTTCTTTTCTACCTCGGCCCTTTGACCTCTGTGGCTACATCTAATTATCACTCATTTGCATCGGGTATTTTATTCTCTGCCAGCTATGACACATAAATAATTTCAGATACAAACTAGCTTTCTGAAATATTCATATTTATCAATTTTACTAAAGTATTTTACCATTTTAAAGTACATTTGAACAGAACCTTAAGTCCATTTAAATGGAACATGAAAAGAAATTTACCAAAGGCAATATATGGTGTCTGCTTAATATACATTTGTAGCACACAGAGATAAAATACCATGAGAAGTTACAAAGTAAACAACTCGACTCTTTTTTGTTAACACACAAGTCAAATATGTTCTAATATTTAAGTTGTAGGGATGAACATTAATAAGCAAAAACAGTCTTAGGTTGAAGATCTGAAAAACATAAAAGTAGTTGCTAACATATTTGGTACAGTCTCACAAATAAGAGAAGAGTAAATTCACATCAAATCAAATGATTACTTAACATTAGGAAGAATTATATTTGAACATTAAGGAGACTCAGGAAGGATATATTCCAAGTCATAATATTTACATATTACTTGTTATATGGTAATTGTTTTCCCTTTGAATATATTTAGAAAGAAAGTTAGCAGATTTATTAGCAGATTTGTGGTATTTTGTCTTATCACTTGGAAGGCATTGATTCCAACCTACAAGTGAATGCTGCTTATTTTCCTAGTATGTGCTAAGTTTCAATATCTTTTATATAGTTCACATTCTAGGCACCATCTATGTTCTATATATGATTTTTGTAGTAAAGATGAAAATGTGTTGTAACACTTGATGTGTTAGTGAGAAATTTTGTATATTGCAAAAGTTATTTATATAACTTACTGAGACTAAAACAGATATAATTTATTGCCAATTTAAATCTTTATATAAGAATGAGAATATGTGCAATTTGTAAAATAGTTCTTGGAAGCCGTTAAATTTGACACATTTTCATGACTTGCATCAATCAATCGTGGATTTTTTTAGGGCAAGCGTTTTCAGTTTTATACTCAGTGAGTACACAACAATACACAAGGCTGAATTTTTTTTCTTCTTCTTATAGTTATCTCATTAAATCTGTCCAAGCAATGCATATTTGGTAGTGCATATTTGAAAACATTTTTTCCATGGTAAATGTGTGAGAGCAAGCAACACAGTAATGTTTTCATCTTTATCTCAAGATTCTACTTAATATCCAAAGCATTCATGTGCAAAAATTAGTGAGCCAAAACCAGAGGGTGATTTAACAGGGATGCTTGCAGAATAGTCCACTGAAAAACAAGAATGACCAACAAAAAATTGAAGGCTGAACCCAACTACTCCTCCTATTGAGAAGAAAAGGCCACCACAAATAGAGTAGGGGCCCTCACCTCTGACAGTTTTCCATAAGACAAATGGTTTAACGACTTTATCCACTACTCAAACCATTAAGGGAAAAGCTGTCCAGAGCCAGGGAGAAGGCGAGGGTAGAGGTGGCCAGAGAGACACATGCAAAAACAACAAATTCATCTGTGAAGCTCAACCAATGAATGGCCAGAGGTATCAAGGCTGCCCTGATTCATTTGAGAAGCTTTCCTTGGCCACTATTATTAACTACAATCCTTTTCTCTGTCTGTTATTCAGCTTGGGTGGGATCAACTGGATGGGCTATTGGTAGGGTTGCTAGATTTAGCAAATAAAAACACAGGATGCCCAGTTAAATTTGAATTTCACATAAACTATACATAATTTTTTCAAAGAATGAGTATTTTTCAATGAATAAACAATAAATAATTTTATTCATTTGAGAGGGCATTCTGTATCTTATTCAGCAATCTTAGATATGGGGAGGAAACATGGAAGAGGACAAGTACGTGAAAAAGCAGGGAAAAGGAAATGCGCTATAGCCAAGGTCATATCCCTGTTCCTGCATGACCAGCCTCTCCATAGGTGCCTACCCCGTAATCCTCCCTCTCCACCTCCATCACAGGCCCATGCTGAATATTCGTCATGAATTCTGAGGAATTTTGACTCTTAGAAATTTGAAAGCCTCTTTGAGGTAAGAGCCACAACTATATTTTACTACATTTTGTTTTCCAAATTGCTTTTTTCTGAAGCTATGTTTTGTTAAAACCTTTTCCTGAGGACCACACACTGTTTGAATCCTTCACTGGACCGATCTTCCCCTCTTATAAGCACACAGTTTGTCTTGGGTAATCTAGAAATAATTTAGACCAATGAAGAGATGAGGCCTCCAAAGTGCCTGGAGCTCAATGCTTTCATATATGCCAAATACTTTCACAAGAAGTCTCGAAGGAATTTTAACTCTCCTCATAAACCAACACCTCAGTATTACTTCTTATCTAAAATGTGCCTGCTGCCATTACACATAAAAAACATATTTTGGACAACTAACTCATGCAAGGCAGATGCTGTGACAAGATGCTTAAATTCACGAAGGGCAGCCAGACTTTATCAACCTGGAGAGCTTCAGCCATCGTGGCTGATAAGGTGATGGTGCACCTGGGAATTGCAGTCCAATCAGCAGTGTAAATCAGATTTGCACATTGTTCTCCATGCATCCGTTTTACCTGTCCATCATTGCTGGGCCTGTGTCGAGTGCAGTGCTGTGGGTACCTAGGGATATCCTAAGTGGAGTCTGCAGTCATGTTGGATCTGGTTGAACCCTTGGAAGCTAGAGGGTTAAGGAGAAGCACTTTGCCATTTCTTCAATGAACTCATGCTTTGGCTCTGCCCCATGCATATAGAATGCAGCTCACATAAAGAGTGAGCGCATGATGCTGTGATCTCATCCTGTAGTTGGACATTACTTTGTTGGCTCCCACACTCCCACACTTGAAGCAATTTGAATTTCTCAGCAGCCATACATCACCAATTTTGACAGAATTTGCAGGTTTGTTCTTTACTGCCAGGCTAATGGACGAAATGAAACTTGATGAGCTCCCAGAGTTGGACAACCTTCAGAATGCTGAGACATACCAAATGAAGGAAGAAAGTCCTTACTTGTGTTCTCCAAAACTCAGACCTCCCAGAGCCTGGGGCAAGATCCCATTATTTCAGTGAAAAGCCATTGAACTTTGCGAACCACTAAGGGATCCTTACTATTATAAAAGCTTCTGAGTTTCCAGAATCCTTTGTTCAGCCCTCTTTCTCCTCCAGCAAGAAGATGGCATTTAAAGTATAAACAATACCTGACCCTTACTGTCTAGCAAAATGAATTGTACATGCAAAGTAGATTCTCAATAAATAGTTGTTCATTTCTAATTATCCCCAAGAGAAAAGACACCTTATAAAACCAGTTCAAATTGTTAGGGTTAGGTTTTTTTGTTTGGGGTTTTGCTCGTTATTTGTCTGTTTAGTTTGAAACTTATCTCAACTTTCTTTGATTAAGATTAGTTTCAAGATTAATAACTCCAAATCTATTTTTATTGCATTTATGCCTTTTTTTTTTTTTTGAGACAAAAATCTCCTTCTGTCACCCAGGCTAGAGTGCAGTGGTGTCATCATAGCTTACTGCACCCTCAAACTCCTGGTCTCAAGTGATCTTCCTGCCTCAACCTCCTGAGTAGCTGGGACTGCAGGCACATGCCACCACAACCAGCTAATTTTTCTATTTTTTGTAGAGACAGAGTCTTGCTATGTTGCTCAGGCTGGTTCGAACTCCTGGCCTCAAATAATCCCCTCAACTCAAGCCTCCCAAAGTGCTAAGATTACAAGCGTGAACCACTGACCTTGCATTTATGCATTTATAATGACATCAAACAACATAGTTTGCAATGAATGAGTCTTCAAATATATCAGTTAGATTTACTGTTTCCTATGTAATTTTTTAAACCTGTCTGAAATGTACAAATTTCTTACTGGTATATTCTACTTCTTATTAGACCAGAAATTGGATGAAAACATCTCATATTTATTTTTGTTCTATACACTATAATTTTGACCTTGCCTCTGATAATGTTTGGTATGTAAAAATAGAAATGAGCCATTGACCTAGATAAAACAACTTTTTTAAATGCTGAAAGTAGTGTTGGATTTTAGATCTCATGCTGTTTTTTGCTTCCTTAAGTAAAAATCATATTCAATAGGAAATCAAACATCTGAATGGAGTGAAAACATCATTTCTCATAATTGAGCTTTGCTTTCTTTCCTTATTAGTTAAGCTCAGCAAGGATGGAGGGCAGGCTAACATGGAATTGATGTGTCTTGATGTATTATGAAACATTACAGCTGAGCTCTACAGCCCATGGGCTGAGGTCAAGTGAAGGTGGAAGAGATGACTTCATGCAAGCTCCTGCCGGAAGCTTGATATCCGATGTCAACTGCTGAGAACAAGCCAAGTGAATTCACTAAAGTTTGGACACTGTACAACAAATTTGGTGCCTCATGGGACTGCATAATTGGTCTATACACTCCAGATTAGACTATTTATAAACACTGAGGAATTGTCAGGGTGATACAAATTTTACTACACAGAAACAGAGGTGCTTAGTAGTATTCACAAATAATACCACTGATCTCACTCTGAGGTGTACATATTAAGATTAACACACACAATTGGCTCATGAACTTTATATGAGGATAAATTTTAGAGCTAAACTTCCTCCTTCAGATGAAACGATCACCCCTGTTAGAATAATTTGCTTGTTTATTTACGTGTTGCTTGTCTCCTCCCATATTAGAATAAAAAGTCCATGAGCATGGGATGGTTGTCTTTTTGTTCACTGCAGTATTCCCCAGCACATAGAAGAGTCCCTGGACCATAAGAGCCTTTAAGAAATATTTATTCTATTAACGATAAATGATGGAGGTGAGAAACACTAAACTTGGGTTAGCAATTACCACTGGATAAAGAAAGGAGAGAAATGAAACTACCAGAGGAACACAGGGGCATCACCTGTATCTGTAATATGGTATCAACCTAACAAAGAGCTGATATAAATATGCCAAAATACTGAGCTCTGGCCAAAAAAAAAAGAAAAAAAAAAGAAAACCAAAAAACTTCAGCCAGAGTTAAGAGGTATGATATTAATAAATAATTTGCACAACTAGTTAGAGCACATACCATGTAATTAAAAATCATATGTGGTTTCAGTTCATATAAAGAAAAAGTTTAAATTGTTTTTCTTCTTGTTTTGTCTTTTGAGGTTAATTCTTTCAACATTAACTCTTTCTTATGAGTTGTGTCTGTGTCTCAATTTAGTTACAAATGGTCATTAGCACTACCATTTTTTTTTTTGCTTACTTTATATAATACCTCTATATTGAAATTATAATTGATAGTTTCAGATGACACAATAGAGTTAGTCAAAGGTTTAATATTTACCTGTATATTTGACTAATTTAAATTAATCAAGCCCATTATGACTTCAAAGTCCAAATTATTTAGATGAAATTGAAAGTACTTTATTGATTAAATTGACCAAATGATTTTAATTCTCTTTTTTATTCAGCTTCCTTCATACACAACATCCTTTGATGACTATAGAAAGCTTCTTAACATGTATTACATTCTAGGTCTTATTCATTTATCAAAAAAATATTTTCTGTCTCTTGGACTATACATTAATTTTTTTTAAAATTGAACAACCCTCTATTGATTTTCTGAACACATAAATGGCAATGCCAAGCAAATGATAAGCAGACTGAGAGTATCAATGTTTAATCTCATATATTGACGCTGGCATGCTTAGAGCTAAATTATTTTATGGGGAAATGTTTGACTGCTGGAGATCTCTCTTTCTTCTCTATCTTAAACTCTCAATGTTTCAAGCTTCAAGTGAATTCCATGGTCTCTGTAGGAAGCAGTATATAACACATCTATGAGTATCCAAAAAGCAGTCCTGAGGAGATTTCAAAGTGCCAACATCTAGAACATGTTACAACCCATTTCTAGGGAAGTTCCCTTCTATACCATAAACAATGATCTGCTGGTCTCTTCTTCATTTATTTGTTCATTCATTCATTCATTCATCCTAGACACTTTTTGAATGTTCCTGTCCACAGGAAGATGGGCCTAGTAGTAGAATATTATTTAGGCATTGTCGTTGGACAGAAACATTCTTCCCTTTGCATAAAGTCACATGGCAAGTATAAACATATCCCTTTGGAGCTCTGGGGGCTCTGTTTTTCTCCAGTGGGATGATAAGTGAGGAAAAAAAGATCCCCTAAAAGTCATGAAGAAAAAATATTAAGATTTTTAAAAATATTAAGATTCTGTCCAACTCAGATTATTTGAAATATCTAGAGAATTTGTGGAAGATCCTATTTAAGGATTTTCTTGAATGAATACTTTTGGGTAAAACTCTTCTTCCCCAAACTGCCCTGGTATAGCTTCTTATTTTACGTTTTTGCTCCTAACATGCCTTCCGTCTAGAATGCCTTTCACTTCTGTGCCACATGAATACAATCCTCCAAGGCTCAGTTTGAATGGAAACAAATCCCCTCTCTAAAGCTTTCGGTAATTCTTCTCGCAGGAGTGATTTCCCCTTCCTCTGAATCTCCTTAGCATCTTCATTTTCTTATATGATGACCGTTAGACATTTTCAACACATTTAACAGCTATCTGTGTGCTTCAGACAATATACTTTTGGAAGGGAGTTGGTATTATTTTATCTTTGAATCCTTCATCTTTGCCAGACAAATGTTTTGCATGCAATAGGCTGTCAATACATGCATGTTGAATACTAATCAAATAGTATCTCTCTCTTTTCCATAGAAGGAAGAGCTCAAAAATTACAGTTTGGCAGCATATCTTTTTCCATCTCCAGCCAGTCTCAGTCTCCTTTATAAATAAAAGGCTGAAGAATCGGCCTATCTAAAAAAGAAAAGGAAAGAAAACAAAACAAAAAAAAAGCAATCCAACATTAATAATGGCAGCTATAAACCAGCTGTTACACCTTTTAAGCTCCAGGAATTCAGCATCACCTAGTTTCCCAGGAATCTCAGCATTGTTGAATATTTGATTCTGCACTAAATTTCTGAATGTCAACCCTAAGGGGCTGATTAGTTAACTGATCATTTAGGCTCCTTAATCTTCCTACCCCTCTCTCTGTTCTACTTGGCCCTTAGATAAAAGATGGCAACCGAAAAGCTGAAACTAAAGCTCTGACCAAAGGATGTATAGGGAAAGAGGGTGAATGGACAAAAGAATGAGATTTTCACTTTGAATTATTTGTGTATTTCAATTATAAATTAAATTAAGATGGCAAATATCCCAATCAGAACTTTCCCTTAAGTAAGCCAAATTTATCTATATTTTGTTATTTTTGTTTGTTTTCTGGGTATTCTTGTCTAAACATGGTGTAATATATGGCACCTGGTATAATTTTCCTTTCAGATATACTGCATTAGCTATTACATATTGCACTAGGTAATTTTTCCTCAAAAGAAACTTATTTCTTTCTCATGGGTTAAAAGTCATATTCAGGCCATATAATGAGATAGTGTTAGAACTCAGCTTTGGTATCCTGGTTTTCCATTTCCTAATTCAGAGCTTTATATAAGTGTTCAAAAGCCAGGTGCCGTTGAATATTAAGCTCTTTTAGAACACAAAAAAACATGACTCCATTAACAAATAATTTAACTTCAATGGAATTTTTCCAGAAAAGATCTATTACCCAAAGCAAGAGAAGGAAGTAATAAGATAAATAAGAAGTAATAAATAAGTAATAAAATAAAGGTAAGGAAAACAGTCTGGCAGTTTATCAAAAGGTTAAAAATATCATTACAATATGACCCAGCAATTCCACTCCTAGATATATATATCTCAAAGAAAAAATAAACAAACATGTATCTACACCAAAACTTGTACATGAATGTTCCTAACTATCATAATAGCTAAAAAAGTAGAAACAACTCAAATGTCTATCAACTAATGAATGGATAAACAAAATATAGTATCTCTATACAATGGAATACTATTCAGCTATAAAAAGTAATGAAGTACTGATACCTGTCACAATGCTGATGAACCCTGAAAACTATCTAAGAAAGAAGCCAGTCACAAAAGACCCATATTATGTGATTTTCTTTATATAAATTGTTCAGAATAGGCAAATATTTGGATTTGAGAAAGTAGTGCCTGCCTGTGGTGCGGGAGGGCTTCAGGGAGGGGCAGCAGGGACATGGAGTGACTGCTAATAAGTTTCCCTTTGGTGTATTGAAAAGGTTCCAAAATTGATTGTGGTGATGGGTAGTTGTCCAACTCTGTGAACATACTCCAAACCATTGACTTGTGTACTTCAAATTGGTAAATTGCATGGTATATGAATTATATTTCAATAAAGCTGTTACATATTTCTTTTTAAAGGTGAGCCTGCAGGGACTTAAAATCCTATTTGTTTATTTATCACTCACTATTTTGTTCATTTATGTACTCACTGCTCCAGATTGGCCTTCCTTGACATTGCCACCGCTCTACCTCCATCTCTATCTCTAGACTACAAATGACCTCATAGCACATATTATATTTCTAATCACACTGAAGTCCTTATGACAAAGGATCTCACCTACTCTGATCACTGATGTACCTGTAGTTCCTAGTGTAGTGTGCACGGCTCATGAGCATTGCTCCAATGACTGAAATAAAAAATATTGCACACTAAATAGATCCTAAAACATCCTAAGAGAGCATATAAATAAACATAACCACATGAAAGTATGCATGTTAATAATAAAAATGGAGAACAGAATAGATTAATTTTCTGTCAGTTGGGATGTTAATCCGAAATCTTCTGAGCCTGTATAAACCATGCTTCAGATCAAAAGAGATCATATATGGATTTCAGGGAGACCATGATGTTCCTGACATTGTGTGCAAAACTTCCCTTGTATATCTACATTTTTCTGGAATACTATATGTATTTGTTATCATATTTGTAAGCAGCTAATGAGCCCCAAATGGCCTCTGCTAGACCTTGATCAAAAAGCCCCCAAATCAAATGCTAGTGAAATTCGAAACAGGAATAGTTAACTTTTTCACTGCCTCCATCTGATCCAACACCAATTCCTACTGCAATAACACTTGAATATTAACTGAATGTGCCCCATGCCTCTATTTCTACTGCTATTGCTTTGGCTCAGGCATTTGTAATTTCCTGCCTGGACCACTGTAACAGCAGCCAACAGCAGCCTACTCTCTCCACCACCAGCAGAGAGGTGTTCACATTCTTCTTCAGTGAATTAGACATTCACAGATGCTATGGCAAACAAAAAGCCCTTGGGTGGCTGACTACAGTGTGCATATCTACAGCTATGACTGTTGTACTTTCTTCTTTTTCAGTTAGTACATATACAAGAGACAATCAGATTGCTATGAACAAAGACCATGAGTAATCATCTCTATATTCTTGTCTGGAACATAGTAGATGTTGAATAGTTATTTGTTTAATTGCATAGATCTGTAGCCCCCAAATGCCTAATATGTGCTTTGCATATAAGAGAGGTTTAATAATACTGGACAAATACATAATATTTCTCTATGCTATGCATTCATGTAGATGTGCATTCTCTGTGTTCGTTATTTAGGCTTTTTTCTAAAGCCCTCCTAAGGGGGAAAAGGCAAAAACCCTGAAAACCCCAGGAGTTTACTTATACATATGGTGCTTTAAAAAACTGATGTGTCTTAAAACCAAAGCAAATCCCATTAACAGAATAAACCCTCAATATTAACTTACACTGCAGAGTGGATGAAATTTAAGGTAGTCCTAGAAGTAGCTACCTTGAAATTGCCATCTTGTTCTAAAGGGATTTCTAGAATATTTTAGTATTTTTATGTAAATTTTTAATACATTGAATTCTGAAAGCTGTTTTATTAAGGATTTTTCCACTGTGTAGAATTAGCCTACTAGGTTTATCCCATTTTGTTCTTTCTTATAAAGCTTTAATTTATATTTAGTTATGACCTAATAAAGACCTTGTATAACAAAACATACTGATGCTCAATTGCTGCTCTATTGTGGTGCCACAGCAGCACCAAGGGCTTATTTTGCTTTTGTTTCTGGTTCTGCGCCGGCTCATTACCAGAGGTGTTCGACTCAGATACCCAGATCTACTGTGTATCATTTGGTAAACAATAAGTTTTCAAATGGGGGGTAAATGCTTAGATTTTTAAAAGTCCAGTACATTATAACTAAAGTATGGAAATAAAAAAGCATTTAAAATCTTTAAAGATCAAACCTGTGATAGGTTATCAGCATTTAATCACCTTGTATTTTAATATACACAATAAGCAACTGCATAGCTTCAATTTTCAAAGCAGCGTTTTACATAAATGAATCCCCAATAATCCATCATCCCTTGAAATGTGCTTCTCAGGTTTCCTGGTGGCACTTTCCTTCCTGGTACCCCATTCTTACCATTCAGTCATTAACTAGCTATTAGCCTTGGGCAAATCTTTGGGGCTTGATTACATCATCTGTAAAGAGTCTAAAGTCTTTTCTTATATTAATATTAAGTCATGGGAGCTAAAGTAGATCAAGTATTGAGGCTCTTTCTGGTTTCAAAGGCAAGTATTCTAGAATTTATCTAATATTCTTAGACTTAGTAAGATAAGGCTAATTTTAACAAGATGAAAATAAAATGAAGAGTCAAAGGAAGGCACAAGTGACCGTCTGGTAACACTGAACATCCTCAGAATTCTTAAGTTCTAAATCCATCCCCTTCTCTCCAATCCTCCTGCCATTGCTTTAGTTATCCTAGTGATGGGGGGAAAAGTCACTAAACTGATGATTAATGTCTGAAAATAATATTACCTACATCCCCAGCTTGTCCGTGGTAAGCACTGGGATTTATTTCACCCACTGGCCATTTCTTACCTTCAGTATTTCCCAAAAGCTCTAAATAAATCCTGAACTTCTCACTCTCAGCAGATAATCTCCTCCTAGAGACCATCATGGGGGATCCCCCTCCACTCCCCAGCTGCCCTCATCAGCAACATACATTTTATAAAGATCCAACCATTCTCACGGCTTTTCCTCAAGGATTGGAGGCAGAAGACATCTTGTCTCTTCTCAAGTCTCGCGACCGCCCCCAGTCTTAAATCCGTCTTGGCCTGTTTCCTTTAAAAACGTTTCTCTAAACATTCTCTTCATCTGCTGTATTTCTATATTATTCCCTACATTCTACAAGTATGGTCAAATCTCTTATATATTAAAAGATAAAACAAACCATCAAACTTAGATCCCTTTTAATCACCCGTTTAGTGCTCTCATTCTCCTCTCGGTGAGCTCCTAGAAGTCAGGCAGGCTCTCCCTACTGCCCTATTTTATGTTTATGTTCAGAATCTACCTCTACAGTTCCACTATAAGCAATTCAAGCAAAGGTCACCAACAGTCTCGCTTTTCATAGTCTAATGGAAATTGTCAGTGTTTAATTGACCACACACTTGTTTTTGAATTTCTGAATATTTGAGCTTGTTTCGCATTCCTTTTTTCTCTGGCTTCTAAGTTATTTCATGTCCCTGGTGTTCCTTTACTGCAACCTTTCTTTCTCAGCTTTGTTGCTGGCTCCTCTTCCTCTCTCTACCTCTCCCAAGCAGGACTTTCCCTTGGCCTTTCTCTCTTCTCATTTTAAATATTATTAAATTGTGACCATATTCATTTCCATGGATGGATGAATTACCCCAAATTGATATTCTGTAGGTATTTACAACTTAACATATTTAAAGTTAGATGAATCCTTTCCTCCAAACATGAACCTATTAAGAGGGAGAATATTTATAATAAGTTTTTTAAAAAGTCCTTTTGTGTACTCAGTACTTTAAGAGGTAACACAACTATCTTAGTCTATTTTCTGTTGCTTATAACAAAATACCTGAAACTTGGTAATTTATATAGAAAAGATCAAGGGACCACATCTGGTGAGGGCCTTCTTGCTGGTGGGGATTTTCTGCAGAGTCCTGAGGTAGCACAGGGCATCATTTGGCAAGGAGCTGAGCTTGCTAGCTCAGGTCTCTCTTCCTCTTCTTACAAAGCCACCAGTTCTACTCTTATAATGACCTATTAATCCATTAAGCCATGAACAGACTAATCGATTTCTGAGAGGAGAACCCTCAGGATCCCATAACCTCTTAAAGGCCCCACCTCTCCACATTGCTGCATTGGGGATTACACTTCAACATGAGTTTTGGAGGGGACAAATATCCAAACCATAGTAATAACCAAGTAATTTTGAAAAAAGTACAAAGGCATTACAAATGACAGACCTAAAAATGTCTACTTATAGAAACTTGGGTACAATGAAAAACTAAATATCAGAGAGAAACTGCATCATTGCCCTCCAATAAAACATTGCTTAAAACCCCGATTCACAGAATACTGGCTGAATAGACCTTAGGTCTGATGGAAATTCCTGAATTCACAAAAATGTAAAGATATGGGTAGGTATTTTATGTAGTGTAGACCAGTGAATTTTCAACCCAGAATTCTAAGAAAGATACCATTTCTGGGTATGATATATTAGAATCTTATACCAAGATTGGAATAGGGAAGGAGGAAGAGCAGGGGCTCTCTACCTCATTAGAAAAATGCATCAAATATTATAATTATATATTATACATGAAAACCAAAAATACATTTGTTTTGAAATTTTAAATAACATTTTAAAAAGCTTTATATTTTTATGTTTAACTAACAGTACTTTATGTTTTTAAAGCCATTATGCTTGAATTTACTCTTTTGACACTGATGCCTGCATTTTTCAAAGCTTCCTTAATTAGCAGGATTTCAGAATAGAATTCATTCATAATTATCTGCACTAATGGAGAGAAGAAGAAACAAAATAATATCAGCAAAAGTAAGTAACATTATATAAAAAGGAATTAGTAACTCAAAATGGATCAAATACCTAAATGTAAGAACTAAAACTATACAACTTTTAGAAGGAAACTTAAGTGTAAATCTTCCTGAGTTTGAATTAAACAATAGTTTTAAGTATGACACCAAAAGTAAAAGCAAAAAATGTGAATGTAGATAACTAGACTTCATCAAAAATATAAAAAAAAAATTGCACAACAAAGAATACTATCAAGAGAGTGAAAGGACAACTCACAGAATGGAAGAATATCTTTTCAAACTATTTATCTCATAAGAATCTGATAGTATCCAGAACATATACAGAACTCCTATAACTCAACAATAAAAAGACAAATAACCAATTAAAAAACGGGCAAAGTATTTGATATTTCTTCAAAGAAGACATACAAATGGCCAATAAGTACATGAAAAGTTGTTCAACACTACTAGTCATTATAAAAATGCAAATCAAAACCACAGTGAGATGTGAGATACCAACATCCACTAGGCAATACGGATATATTTTATATAAGTATTTCACATATATCTGTGAAAATAACAAAGTGTTAATGGGGATATGAAAAAACTCGCATACATTGCTGGTGAGACTATAAAATGATGTGGTCACTGTGGAAAACAATTTGGCAGTTCCTCAAAGAGTTAAACATAGAGTTACCATAAGATCCAGGAATTCCACTTCTAGAGCTATACCCAAGGGAACAGAAAGCACATGTTCACAGAAAAACTTGCATACACATATTTACAGCAGCATTATTCATAATAACTAAAATGTGGAAACAATCCAAATGTCCATCAAATGATGAATAGATTAACAAAATATTGAATATCTATGCAATGGAATATGTATGATTCAGCCATAAAAGGACTAAAGTACTGATACATTCTCCAACATGGATGAATCTTGAAAACATTATGCTAAATGAAAGAAGCCAGTCACAAGAGGTCACATATTGTATAATTCCATGTATATGAAATATCCAGAATAGGCAAATCCATGGAGACACAAAGTAGATTTAGCAATTACCAAGGGATGGTAGGTAGGTGGGGAATAGGACATATTTTTCTTTTTGGGGTGATGAAAATGTTCTAGAATTAGATAGTGGTGATGGTTGTACAATATTGTGAATATTCCAAGAATCAGTTAATTGTATACATTAAAAAGGTTAAAATGGTGAATTTATGTTATGTGAATATTTTATTAATAAGAGACATTTCTTAAGGAATCAGAATGTTATCTTGATCCAACCTTAGAAGATAATCAGAGAGGCACAAAAGAGCACATATACATTCACACTGTCATTTCTTTGTGACTAGTCCTTTAATACTGTGGTCCCCACCCCTGGGCTGAGGACTGGTCCTGGTCCATGGCCTGTTAGGAACTGCACTGCACAGCAGGAGGTGAGCAGCTGGTGAGCCAGTGAAGCTTCATCTGTTTTTACAGCCACTCTGCATTGCTCATATCACTGCATAAGCTGCACCTCCTGTCAGATCAGCAGTGGCATTAGATTTTCATAGGAGCCCAAACCCTACTGTAAACTGTGCATGCGAGGGATCTAGGTTGCATGCTCCTTATGAAAATCTAATGTCTGATGATCTGAGGTGGAGCTGAGGTGGTGAAGCTAGTGCTGGGGAGCAGCTGCAAATACAGATTATCATTAGCAGAGAGGTTTGACTGCACAATAAATGTAATGCGTTTGAATGATCCCGAAACCATCCCCCCACCCCTGTCCGTGGAATAATTGTCTTCCATGAAACCGGTCCCTGGTGCCAAAAAGGTTGGGGACCACTGCTCTGATATTTCTAGTTGGGCCTCTGGCAGAATGATTCACCAAAATGAAGTCATTGTTAATAAACCACAATGTGCACAAGCTACAGTACATTTCTTTTTTCTTTTTGGAGACAGAATCTTGCTCTGGTACCCTGGCTAGAGTGCAGTGGTGTTGAGCTCACTGCAACCTCAAACTCCTGGGCTCAAGTGATCCTCCTTTCCTCAGCCTCCTGAGTAGCTGGGACTACTGAAGAATCCCAGTACCTGGGATTCTGTAGAAACAGGATCTCACTCTTGCTCAGGCTGGTCTTGAACTCCTAACTTCAAGCGATCTTCCCACCTCGGCCTCCCAGAGTGCTGGGATTACAGGTGTGAGCCACCACAATTATTAGCAATTATTGTGCATTAATTAGCACAATAATTAAGCAGCCATATTAGCAATTATTTAGATTTATTGCCCAAGTACAAAAGTAGAGGGTGGTTAGTTCTCTTGAAACCTGATATTTGAAAGAAAAACAAATGTAGGTGGAGGAGATAGGGTTTGAATCACTATTCAAATGTAGTTATGGTTATATCAATTCCCTAAAATGAATTAAGTTTTAGAAAGACTGAGTTCCAGATTAGCCAAAGAGTTAATGTTTTCATAATCCTCTTGAAAGACATATTGTAAGTAAAGTCAACTCACAATATATTAATGAATTAAAACGTAACAAAATCATCTCTTTGCAAAAAAATAGTAGAAGGCAAAGTCATATCATTAATTGATTTTTTAAAATACAGCATGATTATGATTCCTTTAAGTTATAAATTTTAAAGCTAATATAATTTCTGCATGGGTACTTTCAACATTATAACCTAATTGTGGTTGTATTATTTCCCTTATGTTTGAAATGGAATATTTCTAGATTAATTTTAGATAAACTCTTAAAGGAAGAGAGGGTTCCAGTTTAATTTGGGCTTAAATAATAGAATCAAGAAAACTCACCTGCTTTGAACGATAGGTCCCTAAATAAGCATGAGTGCTAACTACTTCTTAGTTTTCTTAGATTTTTTTTTCTATGAAGAGACTAAGATAATACTCTGATCTCTTTCCTCTATGAAATTATCTCATCATTGGCTCATGAAGTAGGTGAAATAATGCTAATAACTCATGTAAGTTATTTTAATATAAATTTATTTCAGTTGAAAAATATTTTGGGTAAGTACATTTCTTGTCTCTAAACATGTAAGAAAATACAACAATATTATTAATGTAGTATTTATTTTTATTTTATGTTGTCTTGCTTTTTTACCACAAAGTAAAATTTGCAAAGACAAAATAAAATAAAATTAAATTAAAAAAAACATGTGAGAAATACCTCAAAATGGATCATTAATTAGTTAGAACACTCCACAAATAATTATCCACCTCTAAAATAAAAGACAAATTTTTTAAAAAGTCTATGTCAAGTTTCAAAACATAGAGAGCTAAACCTTTTATCTAACCAAAGAATGTGGAAAAATGAAAAATGTTGAATGATTTATAAGTTATAAATATTGTTAATAGGTTACAGTATAAGTAGATATATCACTTCAAGACAAAAATTATGTTTCTTGTTAAGTGTAGTAAATTAGCATATTAACCTTCTTTTCTCCAATGATAACCTTGTCTACTTTTACTTTACATTGAGAATAACACTTCTTTTTAAAATATAGAATTTGTCTTAAATAAAGATTATAGACTATTACCTCTTTGGATAATATGCACTATTTCCCCTCATGACATTTTTTTATCATTGAATATATTTCTATATATGGTCTTAATTATTATGAGAACAAAACAGGTTAATACATAAGCAAACACACATTTAATAATTATGAAATAGGAGTATTTCTGTGTCCCCTTTTAGCATGCATGAGCCATTTAAGACCCATTACTAATACCAATTCCTTTCAAAGTTCTTACTTAATAATTTTTGCTCCTTGGTGCAGGAGAATGCTTACCTTCTGTCAACCCCTACAGTTAGGAAAGAACAATTTTAAAATCAAAAGAACTTAGAATTCAGTCAAACCCTTTCATGACAATTTAGAAACTATCATTAAATTTAACTACCTAGCTAGCACATAAACAAAAATAATTTGACAGAAATAGACAGTGAAATTATTAAATACCAGCCTATCTTTTAGAAGCTGGGTTGAAAATAATGTTTTCTAAATTTCAGAGTTAGATTAAATAAAACTGAGTTTTTCTACTTCTGTTTGCCATAAACATCCTTTACATAGGCCTTAAAGTACTTTAGCCACACTTATGAACCATACTCAAAATTAAGATGAACATAAATATTCAGAAATGAGTAGAGAGAAAACCAAGAGAGTCTTGCAGTCACAGAAATCAGTAGGGAGAGATTTTAAGGAAAAGTGAATTTAAGAAGGACTGCTGAGATGCCCATCAAAAGAAATGAAAAGTGCCCTTTTAAGTGACATGAGATGATGATTGCTGATGACCAAGGTAAAGGGTAGTTTTCAGTGTACTTGAGGATTAATGGAAGCCAGATCACCAAATTAAAGAATAAATGAAAGATGAGAAAGTGAAGAAAGCAAGGATCCAAAACTGTTTGTCAATGAAAAGGAAACAGATAGGAGAGTAATTATGACCCCAAATTCCTTTTGACTTCTTTTCCTTTGAGATGTGGAATATCTGTCTAATCGCTAGAATCTTTCACCTTGTGAATGCTTGACCAACAAAATATGCTATGCCAGTTTCCAGAACTGGGTCTTAAGAAAATGGCAGCTTCTACTTTTTGTTTCTTGGAACCCAGGCACCATTTTGTGAGGAAGCCCAAACCATAGTGTGGAGAGGCTTGCATGGAGAAAAATCAACAGCCAACATTAATCTGCCAGCCATTTGAGGAGCAATCTTGGAATTGGATCTTCCATCTCTAAGCGAGCTGCTCCAGCTGATATTGTATGGATAAGAGGTGAACTGCCCTTACTGAAACCTGCCAAAATTGCAGACTTGTAAACAAAATAAATTTTTGCTCTTATGCAAGCCATTAAATTTTAGAGTAGTTTGTTATGCAGTAATAGGTAACTGATGCAGATATTGGTGCTGGAGGTGGTATGCTGCCATCACACAAAACTAAAAACTGCAGCATTGCCTTTAGGACAGGATGGCTATCAGAAGCTGGAAGGACACTGAAGAATTTGTTTGTGGAAGCCTTGAAAACCTCAAGAAGAGTGTTAGTAAAAGCCTAAAGGGATGAAGAGAATGTTAGTAGAGATCTAAGGGGCTTCACAATGCTGTTGGTGAGGGTTTAAAATAAAGTAAGAAAAATATTGTTGAAAGCTGGTAGAAAACATACTTTTGGTATACAGTGGTAGATAGTTTAGTAACACTGCCACTTGCAGAAGTGTGTAAATAGGAACATGTCTACTGAATTTGATTACGTAGCTAAGGATTTTTCCAGGGAAAGTGCTAAAGGTCCTGCCTGGCTTCTTCTAGCTGTCGACTATAAAATTAAAGAGGAGAGAGATGAGCTAAAAATGGAACTGATGAGTTTTTGAGCAAAATTTGGAAAAAATATAAATGATCCAGGATCTGCTGTAGGGAAAAATAAAAGTTTCTAATTCCAAGTCTCTCTAGATGACAAAATATTCTCAAATTAAAATATGATTTCCAAAAAAAGATGATATTCATGGGGAGTCTATAAGACCCCTTGTTAGCACATTAGAAAGATTTAAGGCAATGCTTTATGGAGCCTTTCAAACAGACAAAAGACTTTCTAAGGATGTTAAAGGCACATCTCAAATTCCCTCTCTGTTAAGCAATAAGACTTCTAAAAATACTGAGAATATTGCCTCCTAGTAATCCATGCCAGAGAAGGGTTCATCTCAACAGATTTTTGGTTGTAACTTTTTGTCTGGTCGAGTGAATTCTGATATGATTTATAGAAATTGACACAGTTGTAAAGATAACGGTTCTTGAAGAAGTATTAAATACTACCAGCTTTAACTAAAAGAGACAGAGACAGTACAAAATAAAAAGAGGCTCTTAGGCCTCTAAGCTATTATGAGCAGAAAACAACTGAGAAGGAAATTCAGTTGCAAACTCTTGTTTTGTCATGGAAAAGAATGTGTGCTTCAGAAGCTGGACTGAGAATCCAGAGGGTAGAGCTAAGAGCCACAGAGAATCATTCTCAGGGAGCAGGACTGGGCTATAATCAAGGAACTGACAACATCTGCCAGCACCTTAAAGAATTCTTATGGACCAGCCACTGCTGCATCCATTTCACCCCTCATGAATATCTGTGATGGTCATGTATGCCCGTTCCACTGCAGTATACTGGTTGGGTGAGTGGTGGAGAAAATAACTTGTCTGTTTGGTCAACAGGTCTTCTGTTTGAGAGGAGCCAAGCCTGAGGAACCTCAGCTGCACCTGGTTCTGGTGTACATGACATGATTCTGAAGCTCAAGCTTATGCCCGATATTGTAATGGAATAAGACTTTTGAGAGTGGAGGCGAATTGGGAGGGTGTAAGTGTATTTTGCTTGTGGGTAGAACATAAACTAATTTGTGGCCATGGGCAGCCTGTGGCAGATTTAAGTCATGGACTCAACATATTTTGACTCTTCCTGTCAAAAAAGTGGAGCCTGTGTCACTTTCCCTTAATCTGAGTCTGTGTCTGCATGACCGATATGATTGGATATTGTGTCAGCTGCTGGGACTAGACCTTAAGAGGCTGATCTCTATTTTCACTTCCTGTTTCTTGGAATGGGTGCTCTTGGAACCTTGCACCATGTTGTGAGGAAGCTCAAGCAGTGTGTAGAGAAGTCTAGGGGGAAAGAAACTGAAGCTTCAGGCCCACAAAAGCCAGAAAACCTGAAAGTCAGCATAGACTCATCTTCTCTTGCCACATGCAACCACCCACATATTGTTAATTTACTTTCTTAAAAATTATAGTTAATTTTATCACATGCACAAAAGAATGTATATAATGCACATGAATAGTAACTGTGTACTCACACTCCAGTTTAAGAAATAGAATATCAGAAATATGGTACACCCTATTTCCTCCCTACAATATATTTTACTCTCTTATTCAAAAGTCACTAATGTCCTGAAGTTTGTGTTTAATCATTATCTCTTTTCTTTAAAGTTTTAATAGTCCTGTATGTATCCCTATACAACATGTTTACTTTTCTTTGATTTTATACTTTATATAAGTATAATCACATATTATAATCCTCTATAACATATTTTTCTCAGAGTATTTGAGATCTTTCAATCTAGATTTATGTAGCTACATTTTATTTGTATTATAATTTTGTATTATAAATTTTTTACTCTTAGTATTTGTTAGTAGCATTTAGTTTATGTGGTGTTACATTTTATAAATATGGCTAATTTATTTATACTATTATACTACTGTTTATGAACTTTGGGGTTGTTTCCTGTTTTTACAATTGCAATCAGTACTATCATGTTCTTGTACTATTTTTGTTTTTTGTGGATATGTGTCTTTCGGAGTACAAATACCAGGTGATAGGATATGTGCATATTCAATTTTACAAAGTAATTCTAACTTTTTTGCGAAGTGTTTTCTACCAAATTATATTTCATCAGTGATATGTTAGAGTTTTAATTTCTCCTAACCCTCACCAATATGTGTATTGTCACTTTTTAACTTTTGACAATCCAAGGGGACGAAATAGGATCTCGAGTGGTGATATTGTAGTTTAATGTACATATTCTTGATGTCTAAAGAAACTGAGAAGCTTTTCCTGGGCCATTTTTATCTCCTCTTAAGGAAAGTGCCTTTTCATGTGTTTTGTCCACTTCTTTTTCTACTGGGCTGCTGGTCTCTTTCTTATTTATTTATAGGCATTCCTTATATATTTTTTTTTGCTAATTTGCTTTCAGTTATACATGTTTTTCTATCTTCTCCCAGTTTTTATCTTATTTTATTATTTCCATTATGTCTTATGATGATCTAAAGAACATATGCTAATATACTTGAATATTCTGTTCTTTCCCTTTATTTTTTAGTGCCTTTTGTGTCTTGTCTAAGAAATCCTCCTCCACTCCAAAGATATAAAGAAATTCTTCTCTGTTTTCTTTTAAAACTTTTATAGATTAGTTTTTATAGTATGCCCTTAATTCACCTAGAGTTGATTTTTGTATAGTGTGATGTAGAAATCTAAATTCATTTTTGCATAACCAATGTTCTACTATCATTTATTTAGTATGCTAAGCTTTCCACTTAGCATGAATATGTATTCCCTCAATTTATTAAAAAATATTTATACCAGTCTTATTATAAATTAAAATTTTCCCAGGCACATGAATCTATTCCTGGATACTCCATTGTGATCCATTTTTCAACTGACTGTGCACTAATATAGAACTGTCGTAATATAATTTTATGACATGCTGATAGTTCATAGGGAAATCCCTCACAACCCAACCTTGTTCCCCTTCAGAAAGGTTTTGGTTATTCTTGGCCCATTGTTCTTGCACACAAAGTTTGGAAACTTCTTATACAAAATATGTAAAAGGATCTTGTTAAAGTTTTGACCAAAAGTCTATTCATATTTAGAAAATTTTGGTGGAATTTATATATTCCTATCTATATAAATGTCATGTCTCTCGATTTATGTAAGTATTCTTTACTGTATTATCATATTTTATAATTTACTCCACAGCTTGCCCATCTTTTGTATGTTAGCTTTAATGTATTTCATATATTTATTCATATTATAAAGCTACCTTTTTACAATAAAATTTCAATGGAAGAATAACATAAATTCATAAAAATTCACAGCCATAAGCATAAAATTCAATGAATTATGACATTAGGAACACATCCATGTAGTTAACAAACAGATCTAAACATGAACATTTTCATAACCCCAGAAGATACCTGCAGGATGCTTCTGGCCTCAACACTTACCCCTACCCCAGAAGTACTACTATCCTGTCTAATTCATAAATAAATTTACTTATTTTTGTTAAATTTATTTGAATGGAATCATACAATAAGTGACTGGCTTCTTTAACTCAACATTATGAGTTCTATCAATGCAGCATTAACTAATTAATTTTCATTGCTATATAATATATTAATGATATATTATATTGAAGTAATATTCCACAATATTATACTAGTCTTCTATTCTAATATAGGTGTATAGTTTTGAACTTTTGGCTACTACTAATATGGTGATTACAAACCATTTTTTTGTACATCCTGGTGCACAGATGTTTACATTTCTACTGGTATATATCTGTTAGATCTAGAATTTTATTTTACCCTGTTTAAAAGCTAATAAATTAGTCTAGTACTCGTTCATGGATACTGTCAGAAGACATGAAACTTCTGAATCAAAGACAAAGAAAGTTATTACTCCCCACACAGCAAGCAACATGAGTATCAACATGTTTGTGTCAGTTTTCCTCCGCACCCCCACAAGTCTCATGAGGAGGCAGCAGAAGACCAAGACGGATGCCTGCACACATAAGCACAATCTTAAATAGAACTGGTGAGAGCAAACAGCTTTTTCTTTTTCCAGATCAGGCAGCAAGCTTTTAAAATTTTATTGTTAAATGTAATATTTACTCTATGCCATTATCATTATAGAAGTATATTTTAAATAAAATATAGCAAACCAATTTTAAATGTGAAAAATGACGAGTTTTAATAAATGTGTAAAGACCCCAATAAGTTTCATGGGGTAGAAAGAATTCTAAAATGATCCCCCAGTTTCCCAGTCTCTAGGATACACACCTTGTATAATCTCCTTCCTTTAAATGTGAATGTTATCTACGAATATGATGAGATATCACTCCCTTGGTTATGTTATATAATAAAAGAGATTCTGCAGATATGATTAATCTCCGTAGTTAGTTGACTTCAGTCAAAAGGAAGATTGTCCTGAGTGGGCCTAACCTAATTAGGGAGCTTTTAAAAGAAACAGGCAGCAGCAGCAAACACTCTTCTAGTCCCTAAGAAAACAGTCAGGCATGTTGTGAACTGCCTGTGGAAGGGGCTGTGTGACTAGGACCTGAGGATGATCTTCAGGCATTAAGAGCGCCTCCTGACTGAAAGTCAATAAACAACAGGGACCTCAATTCCACAGGTGCAAGGAACTGAATACTTTAAACAATCACAGGAACTTAGACAAGGACCTCAGACTTCAAATGCAGCCCTAGCTAACACCTTGACTTCAGCCTTGTGCAGCCCTGAGCAGAAGACACAGCTTTGCCATGCCTAGACCTCTGATCTACCAAAACCATAGGGAAAAATAAAAATGGTGTTGTTTAAGCCACTAAATGTGTGGTAATTTGTTATGCAGCCTTAGAAACTACTGCATTCCTTCATGCCCCTTTCCAATTAATCTCCTTATCCTAGAGGCTGTTTTGATTTCAATCATCATATCTTAGTAATATCTTTGCCTGTCCTGAAATTTCATATAAATTGTAAAATATAACATATATAAAATCTTTTGTGTCTGGCATTTTTCATTCATATTGTTGTGTACATCAGTAGTTTGTTTTTTTTCTTGTTAAGTATTTTATTATATGAATATAATGCAATTTGATTATTTATTCACCTGGTTTTGGCATTTGGGTTGTTCCCATTTGGGGGCTATTATGAATAAAGCTACTATCTTGAACCTTGTTGCCCACAAATCTTTTGTGGACATATGTTTTATTTTGGAGGGGGGGAATAACTAGTGTAGAACTGCTGAATCATAGACAAGGTGGATGTGTATAAGATATTGCCAAATTTTTTCTGAAGAATTATATCATTTTTCACCCCTACCAGCAAAGCGTGAGCATGCCAATACCCCTACATCTTGCCAACACTTGTTTTTGCCAGTCTTTTTTTTCTAGACTCTGGAGCAAGATTGGCAGGAGATGAATTTCAGCATTGCCACTTAATGTATGACCTTGAGCAAGTTACTCTCTGTGCCTCATTCTTATTATTTGTAGATTGAGAATAATATTAGTACCTGATCCATAGGGTTATTTTAATAAATAAATAAGTTTATGTATGTAAAGTCCTAGAATTTTGGTTGACATTTGGTATTATATAAATGAAAGCATTGTAACTTAGGATTTTTACACTTGTGTTCACAAAAAATAAAATGGGTCTATAATTTTCTTTCTTGTCCTCAACTTTTAGAGTTTTGTTGACTTCATAAATTGCACTGGCATATATTCTTTTGTTATTCTCTGATAAATTTTATAAAACAGTAAAATTATCTAAACCTTAAATATTTGGTAAAACTCACTGATAAAGATGTGTAAGACTGGTGTTTTCTTTTAGAAAGATTTTAAACTTCTGATTCTGTTTCTTTAATTGTTATGTAACAACTCTAATTTTCTACTTCTGATAAGTTTGGTAAATCATATCTTTCCAGAAATTCACCAATTTTAAGTAATTATTTATGTTTATTGGCTAATTTTTATAATTATCCTTTAAATTTTTGTTGAATCTTTAAGTATAAACTCAATTTATTTCCTAATATTGTTTACATTTTTTCTTTATTTTAACTTAATTAATCTTGACATTATTTTATCTATTCTTAGTGTTTTTAAAGACTCAGCTCTTAACTTTATTGACCTACTACTCCATTGTATGTTTATTTTCCTTATCATTTATTTAGGCTCTTAATTTGCTTTTTTCTGTTTTTGGCAAGGTAATACTTCTCTTTTCTGTTTTTAACTTCTTACTTTGGATTTTTAAAAAATTCTTACACCTCTTTTAAAAATGTCAGCACTAAGTCTAAGTCTACACTTCCCTCTATGTACTATTTGCTGCATGCCAAAGGTTTTGATATGAAGCTTTTCCATTAAAACTAGCTTTAAATTTTTACCAATTTTCTATATTATTTATTCTTTAATATAAATTGTACATGCATGTGTTTTTAAAAATTTCAATGTAGGCATCTATCCTGGTCATCTTCTTGTTATTCCTGGAAATACCACCATTTTAGGGTCACTTCACCTGAGTTGGCATGAATTTTTGCTGTAGTTTCACATAATGAAAATCAAAAGATTTTCTGCATTTTTTGAAAAAATAGCATCTCTTGTATCTTTATTTTGATAATATCGTAAATCACATTGTTGGGTGTCAAGTTCTGTGACATTTATTGAGACTGATTTATTACCTAGGTTATGGTCAATTTTCCCAAATATACTGTATATGCTTGAAAAAAAGTTCATTTTCTATGTATTGAGTACAATATTTTAAATGTCCATCAGTTGAGCTTGCTAATTAAACTCTTCAAAATTACATATTCTTACTGATTTTTTTGTCTGCTTGACCTATCAATCATTGAACATTAATTCTCTTATTCACCTGAGGTCAGTTATGATTTAAACCTGGTGCTAAAACAATACTTATAAAAATTTATAGGTTTGTCAAGTTCAGCTTCCAATTTGAAATATTTTTCCTTTGTATATTTTGAGACTACATCATTAGCTACATGCAGTTAGATTTCTCTGGTATTGAATCCAGTATCAATACATGGTGATTGTCATTATTAATATTTTTACTTTTGTTTTTTTCCTATCATTTATATAATTACATCATCTTCTTTTGGTTAGGATTTGTCTCATAACTTTTCTATATTTTATGTTCAACCATTTGATATTTTTATATTTTAGCAGTTTCTTTAGTAAAGAGCACTTAGCTCAATTTAAAAAATCTAACTGACAATCTTTGCATTCTAAGTGAAGAGTTTAATCCCTTTACAATTTTATTATTACTTTCTAAGTTTATTTCAACTGTTTTATTTTGTGCTTTCCATTTTGTCTTTCCATAGTTGAACAATTGAATGGTATCATTTTCTGATTCTCTCTATTATCTCTTCACAGACAACTAATACATCTTTCTGGGCGACATTTTGGATAACTTTTTCTAAGTTCTCACCTCATTCTTTAATTGTCTGTTTGACTCCAATTCCTTCATTCTCTGTTCAACTCCCCCTCTAGCTTCTCACCCAATTCCTTAATTCTTTTTTCAACTGAGTTAAATATATAGTTTAACTTAGCAGTTGAATTTAAAATTGTGATTACTTTTATGCATAGTTTTTTCTGATTATTACTTTTCAAATTTCCTTTGCAAATTTTAAATGTTCCTGTTCTTTGTTCATATATTTAATCTTCTCTTTTATTTATTAAACTCTATTAATGATAATTACTTTTTACTCAGTCTTACAATGTAGATGTGGGTTTGATGCTACCTTCTGTTGTTTTTGCTAACCCTCACACATGCAGCATGTTTCCTTGTTTTGTTTTATGACTTTTAACTCTTAACTAATGTCCCTTAGAACATTTTATTTGGAAATTCTTTGACGCCTGGTCTGAGATTACATCTTCCAAAGAGGAACTCAGCTTGCTTCTCCTTGTTCCTAAGAATACCACCATTTTAGGGTCACAATACCTGAGTTGGCATGAATTTTTGCTATAGCCTCACATAATGAAAGGATTGTGTTGTGACATCTCAAGGGAAAATTTTTTACATTCTTATTGCAACAAGATCAAGACAGGCAAGACTCTCTGCTAGCCTCTTCTGCAGGACACTCTGACAATGAGCATATTTCCCTATAGGTTCCCAGCTTTATGCAGTGGAGTGCTGTCAGACTCCATATTTTTGTCTGGCCCTAGACTATATGTCTCTCACACAGGCTGTAGCCTTTGAAACTAAAACTCAAGGTCACTAGGATTTGGCAGAAATCATCAGAGTGGCTTAGGCACTGGCTGACTTCCCAGTGTTCCTGCTTTTACCTCCACTGTTGGCCCCTACTTTTGTTTTGATTTTTGTTTTGTTTTGTTTTTTTGCCACCTCTGTCTGCTGCATATTAAAAGTCTATCTTTTTCTTGATTTTAATATTTTACGCAGATTATTAGTTATCGTCTTCAATAGGGTTTTCAGGATATTCAATCTGCCATACTGCTAGAAAGGAAAGACAGTTATACTTTCTTAATATTTGTAGAATCTGCTCCCTTTTTCTATCTCAGCTTCAGCTTCTTCAGTTTAAGCCCTCATCGTTTCTCCACTGGACTCCAGTTTCACCCTTTTTCACACTATGATCATGTTAAATTTTCACGTTGTCCTTCTTGAGTTTGGCATAAAATGTAAATTCCTTGGAAGAAACAGAGAAGGAAGGGTCAATAAGGTATAACTAAAACTGAAGAGTATGCTATAAGGGAGTAGAGCCAATTCGAGAATGGATTAATCAATAGTAGACTGTGTGGGGATACAGGGCCATGAAGTTATCTCATTTCACTTTTGAGTCTAAAAGCATTAGATTTCTACTTTGCATCTGAGAAAAAAAATCAAATTCCCAAGTTTATCACTTGTATTTCAAAGCACATCAAATTATTTGCTTAATCTGAAAAGATCTCTGACAGCAAGTTTCAATTACTTAGGAATGCACAAGACTTCTTGTCCCTGAATAGAATGAACAGAGAAATGGATATATGTCTTGTTACAGAAGTCTTCCTGAATGATAGTTTTATTGCAGATGGATAATAATATGTTGCCTCTCTTTGCCATTATTGAGTATTAGGTTGTTATTAACAGTGGTTCATTTTCTATTATCTACAAAGTGGAGATGAAGAGAGAACTAGGTTCTTCTTTTCATAATGAATTTTTAAAGCTTATTTTATCAGTGCCTAACATACCATGATTTAAAAGCATGTTATCAGTTACTCAACTCAATTTAATAATAATTTTAAAAACTTACAATCTTTAATGATACATAGGAGTTCAAGAAAATAATGAATCAAATAATTTACTATATTATTTTTTCATTTTTCTGTTTGTGTGCAAGACACATACACACTCATCTTTATCAGCAATCCCACTGAAAAAGTGTCTGGCACTTTAAGTTCTTGGACAGAAGGGGGAAGTTTTGTTGATGATATATCAATACATCTAATACACTGGCAAAGTTTCATTCAGTAAAAATCTTTAGATAGCAAAAAGCAAATTTTGTGAAGAATATTACCATGGTTATAAACAGATGAAGAAACACAGATGTTAAAGTAACAGTGTTGATGTAGATGTTTCAGAGAAACAATACGCAGTCAATAACTCCTTGCCAAAGGCCCGTAATGGATGGCACATACTCAGATATGTAGGCACTAGGCTCAGGACAGATAAAAAACTATTTTCAAGCTAATATTAGATGACTGACTTCACAAAACCAATTGTTTTGCTTTGTTAAGTGTCTTGATAATCTTTTGCTTATACTCTCCCCTTTATAAGCTATTGTCAAAACTGGGCCAATCTAACTCAAAATATCAGGGCCTCGCTGATTTTGTTGTCTTCCTGACAATTGTTACCTGTGTCATAGCCATCAGATGAAACAGAAGCATATAGCACTGTTGACTCTAGATCACCACTGTCCAACAGAAATATACAGAAAAGGAAAGCCAAAAGTATAAGCCACATATGTAATTTCAAATTTCCTAGCTCCACATTTTTAAAAAGGGAAAATAAACAAGATAAATTAATTTTAATAATGTATTTTGTTTAACCCAGTGTCCAAAATATTATAGTTTTAATATACAATCAATTTCAAAATTATTAATCAGAGAGTTTACGTTATGTTTTCACACTAAGCCTCCAAAATCTGTTGTGTATTTTACGCTTACAGCCCATTTCAATTTGGACTAGACACATTTCAAGTGCATAATAGCCACATATAGCTAGCAGCTACTATATTAATAGCACAGCTCTAGAGAAAAAAATATTTTAAGAAGCACCAAAATCGGCTTTATGAACTTGAGCTCAGGTGTCTCCACTCCATTTTGTGATAATAAGTTTTGAGAATACACTTAGCTTTCATTTTAAATCCTGGGAAACTAAAATATATATCTGTTTATGTAACAAATATTTATCTTGTGTTGATTGTGTGCTGTATACTGCACATGCTGCTGGAGTTAATGTCATAAACTGTCCTCATTCTTAGGAAGTCAATTATCATAAGAAATATGGAACAATGCACATTTGCTGAGTATTTTCAGTCAGAAACTCTTCTGTTTTCCACATATTACCTCAGGCCTGTATTAGGTGAGTACTATTGTTTTGACCAGTTTACAGACGAGAAAAGGGTAGACGGTTAGCTCCTTGCTAGCGTGTCCTGTCTTCATAGCTCTTTCCTTCCCCAAACTGAAGCCATTGGTTCTCACCTACTGGGCAGGGTTTCTACCTTGGCAGAACATTTAGAATTTCCTGGGGAGATTCTTAAAGCTATTTATACCAAAGCCCGGAACCTCCCTCAGAAATTGGGACTTCATTGGTCTGAGTTCTAATTATCCATGTGGTTCTTGTGTGCTGCCAGGGTTGTCTGAGGGGAAATGCAGATTCAGAAGGTCCTGGAAAATGGCAGCAAGTCACCACTGATAACAGCCCCTGTCTGACATTTGTTCATATTAATAATAGAATATGTAAGCTCTGGCTTTGTCCTGAACACCAAGTATTAAGATGTTTGTTCAAGTTCCTTTTCCCATCTTCTGGTCATCTCAGAAATCATAAAGCACTTAGCTCTTGTTAAACTTTCTATAGGGGAAGAGAAAAAATTATTTTTCCTCTACCCATCTTAGATTCATTGGCTGGAGCCTGGTAAATGACTGACAGAAGACAGATTAACAAGAGAAAAACAAGCAGAAATCTGTTAACATGTACATCACACATACACATGGGAGCACTCAGACATGGGGTAGTTAGACTTGGGCTTGTATACTATCTTAGCAAAAGAATGAAAATTTTCAGAGAAGTGACAGGACAAACAAAAAGAACTTTGAGCTTTTAGGCCTGGCAAATGGTGGGAAGGCAATTATATAGAAGAAACTAATGAAAGATAAGGGCTAGTTAGTAGTATTTGTTATGTAGATTCCTCTGGTGCCATCTCGGGGCTAATGAGGGTCTAGAGTTGTCTCCAGTAATTAACCTCTGTCATCCTGGTAGAGAGGAGAGGAAAGACATCTTTATAAATTTATGTTGTGTTTTTAGACAAATAAGGGAAGGGCAGAGAACTTTTCTTGTGTCTGTCTTCGCAATTGCCTTCAGCTCAAAATAATCCTTATGCCAAAGTGGCTTATTTGGGGGTGGCATATCCTGTTACCCTTCAAGTCCTTCTCTAAATCCTCACCCCAAGACATGTCTAAGTGACCTCTTGGACAGTTCTTTCCTATGTTTTGATACAGTTTATATGGAGTAGGGCCCATGAGTTTGCCTTCCTAACAAGATCGCAGCAGTTGCTGATGTTGCTTGTCCAGGGATCACACTTTGAAAACTACTCCTCTGTGAAATGTTGGTCCGGATTCCTCAAATTGTTTGCAACTAAATCTGCTCCTCTCCATATACAGCTTGGTGCTTGACCCATTCCAGTGAATATGCTCACTTACTTCCCAGCATCTGCTGGTCTACCCTGTCTTATTGCACTTTTTATTTCTATATCCATCTCTGGGATGAAATTTACATATGCTCTTGAAAATGTAACATAGTCTGAGCTTTTTAGTAACCGAATCAAGGATGCTATTGTAGATTTTCAGACAATCCTCACTTATCAATGAGCACTGCTTGTGAAGCATGTTGAAATCAGAACTTTTATTGCCCTAGAAATTTCATAGTATTTTATGTAGCACTCAAGGTATGATGTCATGTATGTTGGATGGTATTAGAACAATAGAGGATGAATAAGCAGAAATAATTCAGGCAGGGGAAGGCATATCTAAATTATAAAAAGGAAACACAAAATCAGGTCTTCTTAGGACAACTTCTTAATGTGCTGCTGCACACTACCTCACTCAAGGTACCCTGCGTCCATTTCATGATGGGTCTGTTTCAAATAAAACAAGATCACTAGGTCTTCTTGGGGGTGAATTTGTTCTTATTTTGTCTTGCTTGATCATTTCATGAGTTATAGGTGGTCCTTGATGTCCTGTGCTTGATATTCTCATGGCCTGGCTCCTCTGCTTTCTACTTTGTGGTCAGCTCATTCAACACCCATTGCAACTCCCTCATCCTTGATTTTTCTCTTTAATAATTAAGATAGATGTTAGCTAAATACTTGAATTCTCAGCTTCCCTTTCTATGAGAGGTGATATATTTGTAACATAATCCTAATCAGGGAGATGAAAGCACAAGTTCCTAAAGGAGGCTTTTCTTCCCTAATAAAAAGGAAAAATTTCACAAAAAGAAGACTTTCCCTCTCTATTCTTTGCCCTTTGCTCATCCTCCTTTTTCCTGCTGGGACACAAACATGATGTCTTATAAGTTCAATAGCCACATTACAACCAAAAGACAACAGTAAAGTTAGAAGGAATGCAGGTTTTTGCTAAGATCTTTGAGTAAGCAGATCATCCCTGAAATGCCTACACTGAACTTTTTGTATGTGAGAATGATAATCCCCAATTTTATTTATTATCTTGTTTATAAAGTTTTTTGTGAGAGTTGAATTCAATCCTAATTGATAAATATATTGAACTCCTAAACTACTCTTTAAAGCACCAACTACTGCTTTCAACATCACCTTTTTAATGATGACTTTAAGCTCTTAACTGTTGATACTGGTAATCATATCTTGCCACTCTGGTAAAATGCCCAGATCACCTTACCAAGTGATATAGTTTGGATATAGTTTATTTGACCCCCTCCAAATCTCTTGTTGAAATCTGATTCCCAATATTGGAGCTGGGGCTTAACGGGCGGTGTTTCAGTCATGCAGGTGGCTTCCTCATGAATGGCTTGGTACTATGCTTGAATTAATGAGTGAGTTCTCTCTCTCTCTTGGTTCCTGTGACAGCTAATCGTTAAAAAGAACCTGGCAACCTCTCTTTTGCTTCCTCTCTTGCAATGTGAACTCTGCACATACTGGCTCTACTCATCTTCTGCCATGAGTGGAAGCAGCCTGAAGCCCTCACCAGAAGCAGATGTTGGCACCATTCTTGTATAGCTTGCAGAACCTTGAACTAAATAAATCTCTTTTCTTTATAAATTACTCAGCCTCAGGTATTCCTTTATAGCAACACAAAGAGACTACCACACCAGGCTTCAGGAATATTTGCATATAGGAATTGAGGGAAATTATTCTTTCCCTACACCTCCATGGTTCTCACAATCAACATCTGCAGCATGCTGACGTGGCCCTGGAAGCTTCTGAAAGTGGAATACTAGAAGGCCAATTCAACCTTCTTGCACCTCACCTCACCTATATGTTGTACCCATTTTTGGTGTGTAGAACAAGAGTCTGTGCTGCATTTTCAGCAGACAGGTAGAGGTGGGTGTTTCATCTAATTGTCACCTCTCTCTGCACATTGGTTGAAGCTGTTTTTGACTAGTATTTCCATGATTAAAAAGAAGACACTTTACCACTGAATTTTCAGAGACTAGATCTTTCTAACTCCCTGAGCATAACAAAAGGAAAGATTTCATGGGAACACAAAAACTTATTGGTTAAATTATTAACCAAGGAGAGCTTAGCATACTAAGGGAGAAAGTGCTGTGTTTAATATTTTAGAAGCTTTTAAGTCCCTGTAGTAGTGGGCTACAGTACTTTAGTTGAGATTAGCTCCACATAAACTTGCCAAGATAAAGGACTTTTATCAAATGTCCATTTGTTTCCAGATGCTTTATGTTTAGAAATACAATAGTCATAGAACCACATTATGTGATCTCCTACTAAACAGTTTCAATACACCAGGATTTTATATTAAATGAAAACAACTATTAAAATGCATTTTAGTTTATGATGATTGGGCCTCTGCATTCTTACACACTGAGCAGGTCTAAAATTCCTGATGACTTCCTCTGTTCTTAATTTTGTGCTGAATTCTGAGCTCAAAAAATACAAATTCATTTTAGCTTTCATATTGCTCATTTCTAAGCAAAAAGAAGCACATTTATGCTAAAAAAAAAAAGTATTACAAAATTTACCTAAATACAAACATTTTCAGTGGTTATCCAGGCCATACACAAAGAAACATTCCCAGGAAAGGAAATGACTTTCAGTGGCATTCTTTACATTTTTAATCCCTTGCATTATTCTTTTAGTGGCAATGGTTTTATTATTAAGTCAAAATGAAGGCCTTGGCAGCAAAGTCCCCTGAATGATGAACAAAGCAAGTTAATTAGAAGCATTCTGACTTTTCTTAAGTTACAAATTCTCATGAGTAAAAGAAATGAGGTATAAATCTGATAATGCAAGAAGAAAAATAGCATTGCTTTTTTACTCCCAGGTGAATAAGCTAGCCTCTAGAAAAACTATCATTTATGGAAAATCTATAACAATAGTGGGATTTTTTTTCCTAAGAAGATTGGCCCCATGCCTCCCTTCTCACTGAGAATCTACTCCTTATTGCTACCACAGCATCAGCATTTTCATGTAACATTTCCTTCTCTCCCCTTTTTCTCTGTAGTTTTGAACCCCATCTTCTAACCCTTTTGCCCTTTGTTTGTTCAAGAAGTAGATTGTGTGTGTGATCACAGTGATCTATAGTTCCTTTCAATGTTTGTCGTGGACATTTTCCACTGCCCAGATTACCTCCGGCACTTTCGGAGCCAGCTTCTCCCACTGTGCAGCATGCTCCCAGGATAAATTCCCTGCCATCAATTGCTGTGTGGGCAGCAAATGCAAACTCATTTTAACTTTAGCTTAATTAACCAAAGCACTATTAGAATCTTAAAACCACAGAAAACACATCATATGATAGAAAACAAAGGCAAATAGGAATGATGTGGGGGGAAGGTATGGGGCTATCTGGTGTCGAGGTTATTCCAATCTCGAATTCTCTCAGTGAAGGCCCATAACTAAGAAAAGAGTCTATAGTTTTGCATATTTATTATTCACATGTCAGACAGACAATATTTATCTGGGTCAGTGAGCTCAGTTGGTAGGGTGCTAATAAGGCCAAAAGCATGGGCTCTTTCCCCATAGAAACCAGGAAAATTGACTCAGAGAAAAAGCAAACCTATTCTACATTCACAAGTTGTACTCCTAAACCTGGCCAGACATCTCGTGAATGCATGCTGCGGGTAACAAGTGGGTTGGGTAAGAGAGAATGTGCCACCTTGGAATAAGTCCAGTGCAAGTATTCCAGAGTTGACTCAAAGCCGAGGTCCTTCAGAAAGCACATCAGGATTGTGATTACAGGATTCAAATGCTGGATAAAACAGGCACACAGATGCATACCACTGTCACTTGCTATAGAAAATTGTAAAATCATTTTATTTATGCTGATGTACACATTGCTTTAAAGAACTGAAAATTAATTCTTGATGACTTCCACTATGTTCAGGATTCATCTCTTACATATGTCTCTGCCTCTTGGCCACATAGGAAGACACTGTATGGACATATCATCTACTTTGGAGTCAGAGATACCTGAGTTCAAATCATTCCTTCATCATTTAGTTCTTGCATGGCCTTGGACAAGGCACTTACATTCTCTAAACTGTGTTTCATCATGTGCAAAATGAGGGTATAATAGAGCTACCGGGAGATTCAGTGAGATAAGGAATATAAAGCTACTAACTTAGTGGCTGGGAGACAGTAAACTCTTCATTAATAGTGGCTTTTATGATTATTACATTAAGGAATAGCATATGAAAGTGACTGGTGTGTCAGGATCATAATAGGCAATCAGTAAAGATTAGTTCTCATCCTTCCTTCTTTGTTTGATCAGTTCCTGTTGTTTTTCTGTTTGTATCACCCTTTCTTCATCGTGTTGCTTTTCTTTTATCTTTGCAGGACACTTTCTGCAGTGCCTGCTTAGGGCTCACTCATTGGGAGATTTATTTATCTATCCAAAGAAAACTATATAACTATATTAGTGGTGGTGTTCAGGAAGCCAGACGTGCAGGATGTATTTGGAAGGTATAGTTCAGGTTCCAGAAGGTTAAAAACATTACCTCTCTATAGACCTTCTACTTTTCAAAGAACTGGATCCTGCATTGGTACCACATTTAATCTGCTGAATTAATTTTTCCTTTTTTCCCCCCACTAAATGAAATTGAGTGTGGGCTTAATGAAAATAAAGTGGTGGGCATGAAAGAAATTTATAATGAAACTCAATTCTACTCTCACATGTTATGTGTCTCAAAGTTTATTGTTTGAGCAGGGATTCTGATGCTGTTTTCATATTTCAGTGATATATGTTGTAGGAATAACTGTACTTGATTTTTGCATTTGCATCTGGGACATGTTTTAATTCACCTTCCAAGCCATTAGGAAAGAAAAATTTCATTTGTTTCTCTCATGGGAGGCTGTTTTTTAATATTCAAGAAAGTGCAGCAGTAGATACAGTCAAAGACCTGCAAAAGGAACCACATCAGAGCGGCCCATGATTTGAGGAACTTTGTCCTGTACTTCTTTGTTCATTCTCAACCAGCTCTGAGCCCAGATAAGTTCACATTCTTTTCTTTTCTTTTTTCTTATGATATGTCTTAGTCAAATTTGATATCTTCTGTTATTAATTCAATTACTAATCTCAGTTTGTCCCCAGCTGTGATTTTTTTTTAATACATTCAGCACCCACTCATGCCTTGGTAGATATACTGGACCTGCATTTGTATTTTCTCTTACTTTTGAAAATTTTTGGTAGAGGTCACAAAAGAGATAAGATGTTGGATGCCAGAATCTTGGTATGGAAGGCCTAGCCAAATGAACAAAGATTGATAAATTACATTCTTCTAAATAATAGAGTTATTGAAAGGATTTAGTGAGAAAAGCTATATAAAGATATTAACTTAGTGTCTCGAACATAGAGAAGTCCCCATTAATGGTGGTCATTAATATTACATCCATGGAATAGCATATGGAAAGTGACTGTATAAGTGGATGACTTTTCTTAAAAACATATTTTTCTAAACTCACTCTTGGATATATTATCCAGCCTGGTCTAAAATGAATTCTTCCCCAATCCTTCCTTCATGACGTTGTCTACCAATAAAAGCAGAACTCTTAGGTTTTTATTTCTCAGATATCATCCAAAGAATTCTTGTGAAAATTGATGGTTGGAATACTAGGAGGAGGTTGTCTTTGGTGTGGGCTGAGAGGCTGATGGTTGGCTTATGGCTTGGGGGCAAGGGGCAGACTCCAATATTTTCTCACCACCCTGTAAACACTGTGGAACACACATGGTCAAGTTTGTTCACTCATTAAACTAATGCAAATTGAGCACTTATATGACTAAACGCTCAAGATACAAAGATGAAGAACACATTTTTTCTGCCCATCATCTAATAGGGAAAGACACATAGACATGTACACAAATCATAATACAAGGGGTTAATTTATAGAAAATTGACGTATTTTTAATACTTAGCTCCCCTATTTAATATATCTTACTTTTCAATACTATTGAAATATTACATCTTTTGGGGTAAAGTTGGCATTATCTCTTTTTAATCTTACTATATTCTCTATCTATATTTTTCTCCATCATTCTCTTTTTGTTTTTAAATTTATTTTCTTTCTCCTAGGTCCTGGGTCCTCAATCACTTCCATCTAGTTTTCCCTTTGATGAGCTTCAGGGGCAGTATTATAAGTTTTAGCTTATCTGCTAGCTGTCAGATCCATGACTAAATGTAGTAAGACCTTAAAATCATTTGGTAATGTTGGTTAAATCTCCAGTAAACTTACAAACTGGACATATTTGAATCAAATGCAAACATGGGCTACTTTTTACTGAGGAACTTCCTTGAGTCGAGGACTCAAATTTTAAAACCAAACATACTAACAAGGAAAGTCATCTATAATGTATTTATTCATTAATTCCAATTGCCTTTACAATTTTTTCAAAAACTCATAGGACCCAGAACACCAACTATATTCCTTAAAAAGGGCATATTTTAATCCAATTACAAAATGTAAAGGATCTAATTAGTCAAACTTAAACTTGTGAATATTTGTATAATTTTATGTGGTTTTTTTCCTGCCATTGATTGTCAGGACCTGGTAAGTCATTATCTCTTTCCTTTCTTTATACTGAATGAACTTATTAACAATGATTACAATGATCAGAAGTGAAATATTTAACAGCTGACATTTAGGTGCTCATAATCGGGTTTGAAAGTTACCATATTATTGAGATGAAAGGAGAATTTACTGTGTTATTTTATCTTATTCCAGTGGCTCAGTTCTATGAGCAACAGTATATCACAGAGGGAGGTCAAGAAATCCATATAGTTTAAAATGGGATCCAGAAGAAATCTCCAGAGGGCCATAAATTTTCAGAAATCACAGACTTTGAGCACTCTTAGACTGTGTTGTCACCATACAAGTTGGGAATTATTCTTTGCTCATAAACCAATGAAATGTGTTTAGGTGTCTATGTATTTTTCCCTTTTGTTACATCTATGACTGTATTTGCATCTACTCTTTAGCCTTTCTCTAGAAAAAATCAATTCTTGTTAAGGTGCTCCTATGTAAGGAGTGTTTCTAATCTAGTGTGTTCATTCTGTGTACCAAAGTCTTAATATTTTCCCTTCTATCGCCTGATTTAAGCCCCCACCTATAAAAATATTAGAGGGAATCATTATTAAATCTTAATCATGGAGACACAGCTGCGAAGGGAGATCTCCATACACTTTATTTAGGCTTAATTATAAACAAAGCCTGGTCCTAATGTTAACATCCAATCCAACCCTTCCTTAAATTAGTGACATTCTTAGGTGAATTTGGCTAAAGAGATTGACTTTAACTTCTTCAAAGTTAGAATCCTCTTCTTCGATTATTTTTTTTTTCGGTATTGCTTTGCTTCCTTGCTAAAAGATAAGTTCTATAGGCAAAGGCAAGACTTCTGTCCATTTAGTTTACTTCTGAATCTTCTCTGTCTAGATGGCACTAAGTCTTATCACTATATTAACTACCCCTTTATCTTCTAGTAACTCAGATTTTCCTTTGTAATTGTCACATGCCTACTTCTACATAGCCTACAAATAAATATATATATGATATATAATGCATGGAGAAAAATTTTATGTATACTTATATGTTTTTACATATTTCTATAATTAAATATATATATATATATATATATATATATATATACACACACCTGGCATATTTTTTCTCTTTTACTAACATGTCATCATTGTGTTTATTCTAATTCTAAGACAGAACTTAGCTTGATGTAGTAAGGGAGTTTTTGATCTATAATAATTTCTGCAACCTAGCAGCTGGGAGTATGAGGCAAAATAACTAACCTCTTTGAGTCTAAGTTTTCTTACCTGTAAAATCATAATGCCTATCTCACAGATTGTTGTCAGATTTAAACACATTAATATACACAAAGTGCTTAGTACAATGTTTGGCACCTAGTATATGCTCAATAAATGCTATCACCATTGTGGAGGTGGGTCTTAGCTGCTCTGTGAGATTTAGCTATATGGTACATGACAATTACGAGGTGGTGAAATTATTTGTTGGTTACAGACAATGCCTGACCAATTACTGACTATGAGATCTTGCATCGATAACAAGGCCTAATCAGCCATAGCATAGCTGAATTTCTTATTTTGGCTTTAAAAATCAGTTCTGCACAATTAGTAATGATCAAACTATTCAAAATAAATGGAGTTCCTGCTAGTGAAAGAGTATTACAGATAAGGAAAATGAGACACAGAGAGGTTAACTAACTAGCTCAAGGTCATTCAGTTGATAAGTGGCAGGGCTGGCATTAAAGACCAAGCAGCCTGTCTCCATAAACTGTTCCCTACCACCACACCAGGCTGTCTCTCTCTCATGGTTTATTTGCAGGTAATTTTTGCTACTTTGAAATCTCATCAAGAAAAGCCATGCTTCATCTCATCCCATTTTCTTACCTCCATACCACAGAGCCCATACCATGCTGGCTTAGCTCTGTGTTGCCCATCCCTCCCGTGGATGTCTTGTTATTCCACCAGAGTGGGAATGTCAGATGCAGGGAATTCACTCCTCCTGGAAACTTGTCTCTGCTCAAAGTGCATTCTTAACTCTGCTCTGAGATTATTCCATCTCTTTATCTTCAACTCTTCTAGCCTTTTGGTTAATTTATGCATACTTCAGAAGGTGGGTAATGGGTAATGAAATTCAAATGAATCTGTTTTGTGACAAGTTAGCATCCCTGAAGAAGGTGTGAATACACAGTTCAGAAAATTATGAATAAAATTTAAATTAGCCCATTATCTGGGCATTCTTTATACTACAACTTCTTAAATCCTTACATTTCCCTTAATAACTCTAAGTTAAGTATAAATATACTATTTGACAGTTGCAAAAGTTAATGTGAAATTATATGGTAAATCCACCCTCACCCACCAAAATAAAAGTAGAACTGAGTATTTATGTTTTCTTCCTGCAGTACTGTATGTACATTCACTGGGGACATGCATGATTTCCAAGCAATACATGAATGCTGTCCCATAAAAGATCTGATGAAAAATATATCAAAGTGTAAATTTTAAAAAAAGCTAAAGTTTGCAAAACACTTGGCGTCCATCAAGCAATGTGTGGGTGGAAAGCCTTGCTCTCAGTAAATCAGAAACAAGGAGTAATAATTAGGCTTCTTGTTACTTTCTTCCACAATACTAGGCTGTTGATTCTGTATATATGCTGGAAAACCATAATACTTTACCATAATTGCCTGGATCTGCTGATGCGATGTCAGAGATGGCCTGTGACCTGAGATTACCCAATGTAACTTACTGTGACTGAATATAACTCCCTTTTCTTTACAGCCATCATTTCCATGCAAGCATTATTACTAACCCCAGGTCTGTGTATGGATGCTGAAGGGACTATAGACACACGGGAGCAGAAAGCAGGGGAGAAGGGAGGAAGACAAGGAGAGGAAATGGGCCAAGGCTTCAGTCCTCTGGCATTTAGAAAGAAAAGGGGGAAGCAGTAAAAAAGATGGTAGGTTAGAAGAAAAGCTAGGATAGTGTTGTCTTCCAAAAGCCAGAGAAGAAATATCCTAAAGTAGATAAAGTAAATAACTGAGTCAAATACTGTGTGATAGATTGAGTGCAATAGGCTGGGAGTTGATCATTGGATTTGGCAACAAGGAGGTCACTGAAAACACTGAAGACATGGCCTGGGGACCGTTTCCGCTATGGAGAGGATATCTTGGAGCAAAAGGTACTCAGGAACAGAGGCTGAGATTCCAGAGGCCTTCTCGTTCTCTCTCACTTTTTACCATGGTGCATCTGATGTCTGCCTCTGCTCCTGGTGACAGAAGTGATCACAGTTTACCAAGAGTTGTTTCAGTGGAGTCTTGGGGACAGAGTCTTGATTAAGGTAAGCAGATGTGGGGGAGTAAGGAAGAGGAAAAAGAGGTAGCAAGTATAAACACCTCTTTGGAGGACTTTTACTATAAAGGGGAGCAAATTAATGGAGTAAGAGCTACAGGGGCACATAGGGTCAAGTGAAGTTTGTTCACTTCGGTTTGTTTTGTAGCTTAGATTAGAGATAACATAGCTTGTTTGTAAGCTAATAGGATTGCTCTAAAAGAGACAAGAGAGAGTAGAGAGACAGATTAGAGAGACAAAGGGAGAGCAAGAGAAGGGGGATGAGGGAGAAAGGAGTATGGGGGGGTTTGGGGAGAGACAGAGAAAGAGAGAGACAGACAGACAGACAGACAGAAGAGATAAATGCAGGAAGGAACCAAAGCCTTGAACAAGTTAGGAGGAATGGAACTCAGTGCACCTTGGAGAAGTTGGCCTAGATTAAAAACAGGGACATGGAACATTTCATCCTTTTGAATAAGAAGTAAAAAGTAAATGGGAAAAGGACAGTCTCATTAATAATTGGTGCTGAGAAAACCTAATATCCATATGCAGAAGAATGAAAATACATCCCCATTTCTCACCTTGTAAAAAAATCAACTTAAAATGGATTAAAGACTTAAATATAAGACCCAAAACTATGAAACTAGTGGAAGAAACTATTAGGGAAACACTACAGGACATTGGTCTGGGCTAGGCAAAGATTTTTATATAAGACCTCAAAAGCACAGGCAACAAAAGCAAAAGTAAACAAATGGGATCACATCAAGCTAAAAAGCTTCTGCACAGCAAAGGAAACAAAACAAGGTAAAGAGACAACTTACAGAGTGAGAGAAAATATCTGCAAACTATCCATCTGATAAGCGATTAATAACCAGAATATATGAGGAACTCGCACAATTTAGTAGCAAAAATAATTTATCCAGTTAAAGAAATGGGCAAAAGACCTGAATACACATTTCTCGAAAGAAGACATACAAATGGCCAACAGGTATATAGAAAAGTGCTCAACATCACTAATCATCTGGAAAAGGCAAATCAAAACCACAATGAGGTTTAAGTCTGTCATCCATCATTAATTAATTTTTGTGAGTGCTAAGAGGTGTGGATCCTGTTTCAGTCTTCTATATGTGGCCATCCAATTTTCCCAGCATCATTTATTGAATAGGGATTCTTTTCCCCAGTCTATGTTTTTGTCTCCTTTGTCAAAAATCAGATGGCAATGTCAGGATGGTTTTATATCTGGAATCTCAGTTCTATTACATTAGTCTATGTCTCAGTTCTTGAGCCATTATAATGCTGTTTTAGTTATTATAGCCATGTAGTATAGCTTGAAGTCTGGTAAAGTAATGCCTCCCAATGTGGTCTTTTTGCTTAAGAATGCTTTGGCTATCCAGGGTCTTTTCTAGTTTCATTCGAAGCGTAGAATTATTTTTTTTAGATCTGTGAAAAATGATGGTGGTATTTTAATGGGGATTGCATTGAATCTATAAATCATTTTGGGTAGTATTGACATTTTAACAATGTTGATTCTGCTGATCCATAAGTTTTTACATGTGTTTACAACCTCTGCGATTTCCTCCCTCAGTGTTTCATAGTTCTCGCTGTAGAGGTCTTTCAGCTCCTTGGTTCAGTATATTCCTAGGTATTTTATTTTCTTTGTTGCTATTATGAAAGGTATTGAGTCTTTGATTTGATTCTCAGCTTGACTGTTGTTGGTGCATAGGAATGCTACTGCTTTGGGTACACTGATTTTGTAACCTGAAACTTTGCTGCTTTAATTATCAATTCTAGGAGTCTCTTCACAGAGCCTTTGGGGTTTTCTAGATATAAGATCATATCATCAGCAAAGAGTGGTAGTTTGACCTCTTCTTTCCCCATTTGGACCCTTGATTCCCTTCTCTAACTTGATTGCTCTGGCTAAGACTTCCAGCACTATGTTGAATGGAAGTGGTGACAGAAGCTAACCTTGTCTCATTCCAGTTCGAAGGAGGAATACTTTCAATTTTTCCCTGTTCAGTATGACGTTGGCTGTGGGTTTGTCATGCATGGATTTTATAATTTCGAGGTATATTCCATCTATGCCTATTTTGTTAAGAGTTTTTATTGTAAAAAATTCTAGAAGAAAACATTGGAAAAAATCTTATAGATATTTGCCTAGGCAAAGAATTTATGAAGACAACCCCAATGGCAACCACAGCAACAATAAAAATAAATAAATGGGGCCTGATTAAATTAAAAAGTACACCCAAAGAAACAATCAATAGACTGAATAGAAAATCTACAGAATGGGAGAAAATATTTGCATTCTATATATCTGGGCTGATAACCAGAATCTACAAAGAACTCAAGGAAATCAACAAGAAAAAAAATCAAACAACCCTATTAAATAGTAAGCAAAAGACATGAACAGAAGCTTTTCAAAAGAAGATAGACTAATGGCTAATAAACATATGGGAAAATGTTCAATGTCTCTAATCATCAGGGAAATACAAATCAAAACTACAATAAGATATCATCTAACTCCAGTGAGACTGGCTTTTATCAAAAGATCCCAAAACAACAGATGCTGGCATGGATGCAAAAAGAAAGGAACAGTTATACACTATTGGTAGAACTGTAAACTAATACTATTTCTATGGAAAGTAGTATGAAGTTACCCAAAAGAACTAAAAGTACATCTACCATTTGATCTAGCAATCCCATTATTGGGTATTTACCCAAAGAGGAAAAAGTAATTGTACCAAAAAGACACTTGCACTTGAATATTTATTGCAGCACAATTCACAATTGTGAAGACGTGTAATCAATCAACCCAAGTGCCCATCAATACATGATTAGATTAATAAAATATGGTGTGTGTATACCATGGAGTACTACTTGATTATAAAAAAAGATGGTGGCCTAATACCTTTTGTACCAACCTGGATGGAACTAGAGACAATTCTTCTAAGTGAAGTATTGCTTGCAATACTTCAAGCATGGAATGGACATATTTCAAGAATACTTCAAGTATTGCAATACTTCAAATGCAATACTTCAAGAATGGAAAAACAAATACCACATACACTTGCTCTTAAATTGAAACTAATTGATCAACACTCATGTGCACATATGGTAGTAAAACACAATGGAAATCAAGCAGGTGGGAGTGGGGAAGAATGGATGGGTAAATTCACACCAAACGGGTACAATGCACACTATCTGGGTGATGGACACACTCATAACCTTGACTCAAACTGTAAAAGGAATTCATGTAACCAAAACCTTTGTATCCCCATAATATTCTGAAATAATTTTTTAAAAACACAATAAGATATCATCTCACCCCACTTAGAATGGCTATAATCAAAAAGACAAGAAATAACAAATGCTGGTGAGGATGTGGAGAAAGGAAAATGCTTATACACTGTTGGTGGGAATGTAAGGTAGTACAGCCATCACAGAAAACAGTATTCAGTATTCAAAACTAAAAATAGAACTACCATATGATCCAGTAATTCCACTGCTGAATATATATCCAAAGAAAGGAAATCAGTACATCAAAGAGATATCTGCATTCCCACAATAATTGCAGCACTATTCACAGTAGCCAAGATATGGAATCAACCTAAGTGCCCATCAACATATGAATGGATAAAGAAAATGTGGTACATATATACAATGGAATATTATTTGGCCATAAAAAGAATGAAATCTTGTAATTTGCAGCAACATGAATGGAACTGGAGGTCGTTATGTTAAGTGAAACAAGCCAGGCACAGAAAGACAAATATTGCATGTTCTACTCATATGTGAGAGACAAAAAAGTGAATCTTATGGAGGTAGAAAGTAGAATGGTGGTTTCCAGAGGCTGGGGAGGGAAAGAGAGATCAGGCTTAAAGAGAAGTTAGTTAATGGGCACAAAAATACAGTTAGATAGAAGGAATAAGTTGTAGTAGTATTAGACAGCACAGTAGGGAAAACATATTAATAATTTATTGTATATTTTAAAATAACTAGAAGGGAAGAATTGTAACATTCCCAACACAAAGAAAAGATAAATGTTTGAGGTGATAGATACCCTGAATACCCCAATTTGATCATTATACATTATATACTTACATCAAAATATCACATGTACTCCCAAAATAAGTAAAACTATGATAGATCAATAAACTTTTTTTTAAAGTATGGGGACAGGTCTACTCACAGATCTGTTTCTAAGTGGCTCTCAGTCCTGGTTTTCCAGCTGTGGAGTTAGTTCTTCTCATCAATTACTTTGCTTCTGGCCACCACAGGTACATAACTTTTCCTGTTCAGCCTGGTCTCCTGACACTCTTATCCTAAGATTGTGCTCTCATCAGGAGCAAGGGCTGACATCAGATTCAGGATGGCAAACAGTGGGAGAGAACTAGAAGGCTCTTCCTGCCCAGGCAGCCCCAGACTCTGTTCCTGACTCCCTCTTTTGTTCTGTGATATCTTCCCCACCACAGAAATGGCCCCCAGGCCATGTCTTCATTGTTTTGCTGCTAATCTAAGCAGACAATTTGGGAAAATGGATTTTGTTTCTGCTTCCTTTAGAGAATTAGAATTTTGGAACCAGACACTTTTGATCTGTTTTCACATTTTGCTCCAGAAAAAGTAACAGAAAACATGGGATGTGATCCTTACCTTTCAAATATTGAAACTTCCATCTACAGACATAATTCTTCAGTTAAGTTTGGCCCATTACAAATGCCAGAATCATTAAGTCTTTACCAACAGTGATTCTGATACCAAAACTCTAGTTCTCCTTTGTGTTGTGTATCTTGGCTAATAGACACACGTGTGCAGAGGCACCCCATGACCCTCCCTCACTATGTGAACAAGAAGATGCTAGATTACCAGAACATTTGTCTGCTTTCTCAGTTGGTTGGCTAGAGAAAATTTGTCTTATCAACACTCTTCTCCAACTATAGTTCATGCACCTTGCATCATTTGAACTTGAAGGTTTCTACATATTAAATACAAGTAGCATAAATAATTCCATTGTTTAACTGTGAAAATATGCATACAGGGAAAGAGCTTCCCCCTCTCAATAACCAAGCTCAGGCTGTCTTAGAAACTGTCTTCTAAATCCCAGTGAGGGATCCTTGTGGTTGGTGCTTTCATCACTGAATTTATTTGGAAATTTAAAATTCCCCTTAGAATGGAGAGATTGACAATCAGTTTGCTAAACACATTTCTAAAAGTTCAATTTATTTTCAAAGAGTAAAATCATTTCTAGTTCCCAGGCAACAACAAATTTAGTTAAAGATACAGATGGTGCCAAATAAGGGAGGCTTTGTGATCCTACCGTTGGTTCTATCCTAATGTACCTGATAAGAATTAAGAATGCTGTTCTGCATTGAGGAGCCTCTGACATGGGACAAGGTCAGCACCAGCCCCACAGAATAACAATCCAATGTCGTGAGCCTGGGGCCATGATGAGTTTAATAGGACTCGAAAGTTAAAACATCAAAAACAAACATACAAAAGACTTTTTAAAAAGGTGGCTGGTAGATGGACAAGTAGATGGAAGCAGAAACAATACAGGAAAAGAACACCGGGCTAGAATCAATGACCTATTTAGTTCTAGCTGCACAACTTCCAGCTCTAGGACTGAGAAAATTACACTCTCTGAGCCTCAGTGCCCTTATTTCTAAACTGGGGTAACGATATCATGTCTGTTCATCGTATTCTTGCATTTCTTCGTTCGTGCAGCAAAGGTATGTGTTCCACCCCCTGCTCCATTATGGTGAAACAGAGCAGCTGGCAGTCAAGGCTTTGGAGCGCCACACGTCCTGTTGTGTGACATTAGTCAAATTACTGAGCCCCTTTAGCTGAATCTTACAACAGTTTTGAGGGTAAAAATGAGTTGATTCTTATAAACAGTTAGAGCAGTTCCTGGCAAACAATGTGTGTTGGGTGTTAGTTGCATTCCTGGCCCTCTACTGGGTATGGGGAATAATAAGGAATAAAACAGATTTGGCCCTTGCTCTTATAGAGTCTGTTGTCAAATTGCCATATATACAGGAAATTCCATATACTTTTAAGGATCAAGCAATATAATAAATGGGGGAAAAGCTTTCTAAGTTAAATTCTTTACAAATACAAGTCATTATTATTATTTAAATTATCCACACCCCCAAGGAAGAAAAATGACTTTAATGATGTGCATGAAACTAAATAATGCAGAATTTAATTAGTTTAAACTGTGGGATTCTTGTATAAAAGACTTTTTAGGTGGGCTGCAGCACTGCTTTTAGGAAATAATGAGTCCATTTTACGGCACTAAATGAGTTCCTAATGCCTTAAAGAATGAATGTGCCCCCTGAGAAGCCCTCCTTAGGACTAACTTGGCACTAGTGCAAAGAGAGCTCCTTGTTATCCAGACAGCTATTCGCCCCTCCCTTAAACCATCTTGGGCCATGTCCGAATGGCTTGGCATTAGGCAAATTCTTCTTATTTGTTTTTATTTTCCATTGTACTTTTTAATAGGTTTAACCTTTCAATGTTTGATTTCTTTAAAGAGTTTGATTGTTTTCTAGTGTTCTCTTTTATAAAAGTTTAAGTTATCTGATTCGAAGTGAATATACCAAGGTGTACAGTTAATCACATGAATCAGTTTTTGATCTGCGTTTTAAAGAGAGCCTCTGGCTACACCACTGGACCCGGGAGGCAGCCAGGACCGGTCCCAGAGCCCACGCCTTCATCCTAGCAACAGGGCGGGGAAGGAGGGTTGGGTTTTTACATAGGGAGGTTCAGGAGGCCTTAGAGAGAAGACAATATCTGGGTACAGACCTAAAGCAAATGAAGAGAAAAGCCTTGCAGATATTCGAAGGAAAAAAGACGTTTTGAGGAGGAAATGGAAGAGGAGAAGCCCTCAGATGGTGCTTGTGGTAGGGCTGGATCCTGGAAAGCTCTGGTGGGCTGAGGGGCAGAAAGTGCCCATTTGTTGGGTGCGCTGATGGGGGCGGGGGGCCCACAGAGTCTTTGGTAGAATGTAGTGTTTAAAGAGCTGACGGCGGGAGCCCTGTGTTAAGGGAAATAAGCCGAGCCCAGAAAGGCAAGTACCGTTTGCTCTCGCTCACAGGTGGGGCCGAGACGGTGGGTCTCACGCAGTCGGAGAGTGGGTTGGTGGTGACCAGCAGCTGGGAAGGCGGGGTGAGATGAAGGGGAAAAAATAACGTGAATGTATTTATTACTGCTGAACTGTACACTTAAAAATGGCAAAGATAATAAATTACATATGTATATTTTACCTCAATTTTTTAAAACCCAAGACATTAAAAAAAAAGCTGACCATTTTGCAATGTGGCCGTAGGGGCGGTGGGATAGTCATCACCTGTGGTTATGAGCACAGGCTAAGGAATCAAACAGCCTCAAATTTGAGACGAGGCTCTTCCATTCTTGTCCAGATGACATCATTTCTCAGAGTCTCAGTTTGGGTGTCTGTAAAGTGGGGGCAGTTTCACAGGGTCACTGGGAAAATTAAGAAAGACGATGAGGGCAAGTGGCTGAGCAGATGTGGCCCATGCTCCACCATAGCACTCGGGCCACGGAAGACTAGCGCGGTGTACACCTGCGGCTGGTTTTCTTCTCTCTGCCCGATGCGGGTCTCTGGCCAGCAGGCGCGCTTAGCCTGCACATGGGACGGATCAGAAGGACAGAGGGACGGGGGAGCAATCCCCCAGGAGACACCCTCAAACAGTCCCCCTGCTTCCTCACCTCTCAGAGGACAAACCAGGGTTGTGCCCTCCAGTGTCCCCGAGGTCCTGGCAGGATTGAGCCCCACTAGCCCGCGGTGGTAACACGCCCTTGCTGCACACTTAACACGCCCTCTGCCTTCCAGCTCTCGCTCTCCACCCTCCGGCGCCGCTTCCCGGGAGCCCTCCCGACAGCCTGCTTGCACCCAACCCTCCCGCAGGGGTCAGTCAGTCTGTGACTGCGCAGAGCACAGACGAGGTGTTGAATCGAGGTGGGGAAATGATTAGAATTTAAGGAACTGAACTCAGGACTCAGAGGCCAGAGAAAGCAGACCCTGGCTCAGGACCGGTTCAAGGAACAGAATTAGAGAACCTCCAGGTGCTTTCGTCAGTAAACGCTGCCCACACCAGGTTTGATCAAGTCCCGGACAGGAATGATTTTACCAACGGAAGATCGCAGGTAATGCTCCTCCTAGAAGAGGCATGGGGACACTGAAAAAGGAAGAACCCGTAAGAATCACTGTGAAGACAAATTTGATACCAAAGCTTTTGTCTTTAGCATTTAACTCCTCTATTAATACATAGAGATGATTTGCCCAAAGATCTCTCTTTGCAGAGTAAATAGATGACACAATCACAAGATGTTCACAGGTGTTTAATGTATATTTGGGCACTGATACAACAAATATTTACTGAGCATCTGCTTCGGGCCAGCACTGGTTTAGTCCTGAGAATTCAACTGGGGAAAAAAACAGCAGGAAATCATAAAAAAGTCCTGATCTCTTACTTTCTAGAGTGGGGAGACAGACAATAAGCAAGATAATTCAGGGAAAATGTGAGAATGTGAGAGAAGGTTTGGAGACAAACCAACCACAGAAAGGGAAAGGGATGGGGCCGAAGAGGTTTACACTTTTCATTATTCACGTGACAGGATGGTTCAGAAAGTCTCGGCGAGAAAGCAAGGTCTGAATGAAGACCTGAAGCAGATGAAGAGGAAACCACTCAGACATTTGCAGGGAGGAAAGAAAAAAAAAATTTTTTTTAAGCCAAAGGAGGAGTGATGCAAAGGTCCTGAGCAGAGAGTACCCCACGTTCAGAGAGCAGGAATGAGGAGACTGTGGCTGAAGCTGTGTGGTTTTGGGGAAATGAGAGCAGAGTGGGGTCGTGACAGCCACAGGGCAGGGTCAGCTGTTTTATGGAACAGGTCGGACAGTTAATATTTTGGGCTTTCTGGGCTATACAGTCTCTGTTGCAACTACTCGATGCTGCCACCGTAGCACAAAGGCAGCCACATAAACTGCACAGATGAATGGGCATGGCTGTGTTCCAATAAAACTTTATTTATGGACACCGAAATTTGAATTTCATATCGTTTGCATATGCCACAAGCGTTATTCTTCTTTTTGAGTTTTTCCAACCAGTTAAGAATGTAAAAAACATTTTTTAGCTCACCAGCTGCACCAAAATAAGCAGTGGGCTGGATCTGGCCCGCGAGCTGTAGTTTTCCAGCCCCTGCCACAGAGCCTTGTAGATTTTAAGAGAGCTTCGGCTTTCCAAGTGAGATGGGAAGGAAAGGCAAGGCTTTGAGCAGAAGAGTGGTGGGATCTGGCTCCGATGTGAGCAGAATGTCTCTGTCTTTTGTGTTCAGAGCAGGTGAAAGAGGGTCAAAGGATAAAAGAAGGGACTGAAGCAGAGAGACATTTGAAAAAGCTTGAAACAAAAATATTAATTCTATTTTTAATTAAGGTTGTGCATTGGAATTCCCATTTGTATTTCCAAATGCGTATTTGCAATTTCCACTAACAGACAATGAGCCCCCATGATTTCAACCCGTTATCACAGTGCTTAAAATAAACATGGTCTATCAGGAAACACATCAGTAGATCAGACAAGAGCAACAGGGCAAAAATCCCATTTATATTTATATTTCATAGCATTGAGAAAGGTTTATCATGGAGAAGGGGAGCTTATCTCTTATTTTGCATGTGCTATTTTATCTCTGACTGCAAAGGCAATGCTCTTTGGTCATGTTTTTAATATCATCCTGTTTGCATTTAACTAAAAATCAAAGCTGACACGAAAGCTCCTGATTCGTTGAAAATGCGTCACCCAGCCACCTCCTTTCTCCAGAGCAACCTTCTTGATTCTGTATTTTGTACTGAAACTGGGAGCACTGTTACAAACATAGATGATATACAACTGAATGATTTCAGTCTGAAAACAGAATTTACCGCAGAACTCTAAAAATGGTGCTATTAGGGCCGGCTGTCAAGAAATGATTAATACTTCTACCTGGCTACCATTTCTTTTAGTCTTCACACACGAGTAGGTCATTAATCTGAAATTGCTACCATCACAACACTTGCCTTGTGTCACTTGCCTTGTTTGTTTATAGAAACGAAGATATCTTCTTTAGAAAGGGAAAATATTACCAGATTACGGTTGGGGCTAGTGTACAAGTAATGTGTGTGTGTGTGTGTGTGTGTGTGTGTGTGTGTGTGTGTGTGTAATGTTCCATGGGTGAACCTGCAGCTGGATGTTCTTGGCAATTTAATGATGTAACATTTCATTAGTGCACTGATATGGTGAGTGATTTATATTTCTTTTCCACTGGACCAAGAATTGAAAAATGCTCATAAAAATTGAACTTAGAGTCATGAACATTATTTTTCAATCCACTGTGAGTTTTTTAAAAAAATCAGTTTATCTAAATATTTATGCTTGCTTCCACCAAGAACTTTATTAATAAAGACTTACATTTAAAACCTAACACAAATATGAAGTTAAGAAAAAGTAGGCACTGTTTTCTTACCCTTCTTGGGTTTCTAATTTTCTTTAAATTTGTTGTGGTGCTCTTTTAAGAGTTAAGAGCCAAGAACAATCAACGTCACACGCGTTCTAAATGTCTCAGATGCATAACCCCCATAGCAGGTGCCACAGCAAAGAATAAATTGGCAGACATGTATGCACAAGAAGAAATGTCAAACTTATAATATTTCTAATCCAAATGCAAGAAAATTCAGAAGAAAAAATTCTACAGTAAACCAGTTTCCTTACTGAAACATAATAAAAATAATAACAACAACAGAATTCAGTTATATGTTTATTTCTACCATTATGAACTTCGGCTTTCAAAATTACTGTGCATTTTAAGGGCTTCTCAACGATGCAGAAACGAGTGATTATATGATTCTAATCCAAGATATTTCCTGAAAATAATCACATCTCAATCATCTCTGCCATTAGAGCAGTAAAATAATCTGATTCAAGAAATAATAGAATGTAATGATTTTTGTGAGAGTTGGATGTTGGTCAAGTTTCTTCTCATAATAATGTTTTAGCTATTTAATATGCTTAATAAACTATTAAAGTAAGCATGCTTGTCTTCCTGCAATCCAGATAGTTGCTTGGAGAAAATGATAAGACACAGTCTTGTTAAACACATTACAGGAGATTTTATTGTAGAAAGTTCATTAGGTGAAACTTCTGGCTCAAAATGGCATCTAACTCTGGTCACAGTGGAGTAATTGGCAGTGGCATTACCCTCCATCTGTAAAGTATAAAACTCTACAATGTATATGAAACAACTGTTTCAGACACGAGCATTGAAAGAATACGATTCCTATGAAAAGACATACGAAGTGAGCCCTGTCATTGTATCACATCTAGCCTTACAGGAACATGCTAGACAGATTCAAGAAGAGAGACTGCAAAGAGCAAGATGATCTCAGTGATTTAAGAAGCTAGAGATTAAAATCAGAGTGGCTAAACCCTCTGAAAGATGCAAGGTAGAGTTCCATAAAAAGGTAGCTATGGAAAAAAAGAACTCCAGATATCTTCATAGGGGTCACCTTAGACTTTGCTGAATGATTAGCTGTGCAAGCATTGAGGAAAACTCTGCAAGTCTGAAGAAAGAATGCCTAGAAGTTGTAAGATGAACAATTCTGAAAACTAGCTGAGGCTGGGGCTCATTCAGGTACCTGCCAGCAGAATGGACAGTCTTTCTTCATTGCTTGGAATACAGAAGAGTATTCTGTATTCCCCCCGAAGTATCCTCTTCCCCCCGAAGAGTCATGCCTTAGTGTTATGGCTAAACTTGTCCTACATCCATGCTATTGAAGCTTTAAAAAAGACTTGATTACATTAAACTGATCTGAAGATTTCTTAACTATCTGTCGTTACAAGTCTTAACCCTCCATAAAAGAAGACAACAGAATCCAAGCATTCAACAAGACAAAAGCCACAATGTCACAATGTCCTGCATTTAATCGAATATTAGTAGGCATGTCAAGAAGCAGGAAAATGGGACTTATAATCAGGTGAAAACTCAGTCAATACAGACAGAGTAGAAATGACAGAGAAGACAGATTAGCTGATAAGAATGTTAAAATTTTCATGATAAATATACTCAAGTATGTTTTAAAGATGTGAATATATTGTGTAGGAAAGTGAGATGTATTTTTTAAAAAACCCAAATGGAATTTCTAAAATGAATAATTTTCTGGGTAAGATTAAAAGCAACTTAGGGGAAGAAAAAAGTCAGTGAATTTGAGTGAATAGCAACAGAAATTATTTAATCTGAAGCACAAAGAGAAAAAATATTGAAAAGAAAAAGTAAACAGAGCTTTAGTGAATGGGAAGACAATACCAGGAAGTCTAGTGTATGTAAAAGTGGAGTACCAGAAGAAAACAAGAGGGAAATGAGACAGAAAAAATAATTTGAAGAAATAATGACTGAAAATGTTCCAATTTAAATAGCAATTATAAGGCACCAAGACCAAGAACCTCAATAAACCCCAAGAAAGATAAACATGAAGAAAATAAAAAAACACATAACAGGCTGCGTGCAGTGGCTCATGCCTATAATCCTAGCACTCTGGGAGGCTGAGGTGGGTGGATCGTGTGAGCTTAGGAGTTCAAGACCAGCCTGAGCAAGAGCGAGATTCCATCTCTATTAAAAATAGAAAGAAATTAGCTGGACAACTTAAAATATATATACACATATAGAAAAAATTAGCTGGACATGGTGGTGCATGCCTGTAGTCCCAGCTACTTGGGAGGCTGAGGCAGGAGGATCACTTGAGCCCAGGAGTTTGAGGTTGCTGTGAGCGAGGCTGACACCATGGCACTCTAGCCAGGGCAACAGAGTGAGGCTCTGTTTCAAAAAAAAAAAAAATGATAATCAAATGTTTTAAAATAATGATAAAGAGACTATCAGATATAGGCAGAAGGGCAAAAAAGATACATTACTTATAGAAGGGAAAAGTAAGAATTACCACAGATATTTTATTAGATAGTTTGCAAGTCAGAAGACAAGAAAATGATAACGTTAAAGTACTTCAGAAAACAAGCAAAAACCTTGCCAACTTGGGATTATATATTCAGCAAAAGATAACTTTAAAATAAATATTAGAGACTTTTTCAAGTAAAAAAAAAAGCTAAGAAAACTCTTCAGGAAACCTGTCCTATAAAAAATATTTAAGGAATAAAGACAAAAACCAATAATAGATGAAAACTTGACTCTGCACAAAATGACAAATGATGGAAATACTATCTATGTGATAAATATAAAATATTTTGAAAATTTTAATCTATGTAAAAGATAATTGATTGTTTAAAGCAAAATTAATAGTATCGTAATGTTTATAAAAGATACAGAATTAAAATATATGATAATAACACAAAACACAGAAGGGGAAAATGGACGTGCACTGCTGTAACAAACGCTATAATATCTAAACTGGTAGGATGTTATTTGTCGGAATGTTAAAAGTTAAAGATGCAAATTATAATCAAAGAGCAAATACCAAACACATAAGACACAGAGGATTGATCAAGTCAAACGGTTCACGTTATTAGAAACACTCGGCATGGAGTGGCTGAGAAACAACTGAGCAGAGAGGAAAGCCCCAGCAAATTCGGTAAAGTCTGGACCAAGTGACCCTCAGGGAAGTCTGGAGTTCCAACCAGGTCACAGTCCTCAGAGACCCTCTCCTGCGGACTCAGACTGATCTCAGGGTATCTGGTTACATCCAGAATTGGGAGTCCTCCCAATTGGATATGTAGTAGTGTGTCACTTAGCAATGGGGCTGCATTCTGAGAAACGCGTCCTTGTTAGGCAATTTTGTCGTTGTGTGAATATCGTAGAGTGTATTTACACAAACCTAGACGGTAGAGCCTACAACACACCTTTTTTTATTTTGTTTTGTTTATATCGATTTAATCCATGTCAAATGTATAGCCCATTCCTCCTAGGCTACAAACCTACAGTATGTTACTGTAATGAACATTGTAGGCAATTTGACACAACGGTTTTTGTGTATCTAAACGTAGAAAAGTTAATTTGTTGCATTATGATGTTACAATGGTGGCAACATCATTAGGTGACAGAAGTTTTTCAGCTCCATTTCAGTTTTATGAGACCCCCATGCTATACGCGGTCCGTCATTGACCAAAGCATTGTTACGTGGTGCATGACTATATATTCGTCAGTAGAGCAATTATATGTGTGCACACTTTGTGCAGAAGCAGCCTGAACGCTATGTACTAAGCAAGCGTAGCCCACACTCCAATAGAAGAGAATATTGGAGCAGATGTTTGAGACACTTAGGAGCCTGCTTAGTATTTTGGGAAACACATACTTTACGTGGCAGATAATTCTGTCTTCAAGTAAAAAGCTGTTGCCCTGAAGAACTTTCCTACTTAGCAAATGTTCTCACCTCAAAGTCTATGTAAACACCCTGTGCATCTGTTAAACAAGTACATGTACATTCACTAAGCGCCAGTTCTCTGCACCATGTGGAAATAAAGAGATGAATCGCGTGAGGTTTGGCTTCAATGTGCTTCAGGAGAGGAGGGGTGATAAAATCTGTCTCCACATAGCTGTGAGGCCACCAGGGGCACTGGTGCCTTAAGAGAGGAGGAGGATGACACAGCAGGTCATAAGAGAGCTGAAATATTTCCAGCTTGGCGGAAGCACTGGGATGCACAGGTAAGCTGATAAACACAAGACATCCAGTTAAATGTGAATTTCAGATAAAAAGAAAATACTATTTTTTAATATAAATCTGATAATTGTTGGGGCTTGGATTTGTAGGGTAGGTAGGACAGGAATTGTCATGGAGATTGGGGGCAATGCATTTCTGGCAGAGTGGGAAATATGGCTAGTTATTCAAATATTAAGCTTAAATATTACTTTCTCAGCGAGTCCTTACCTAACCACCGTGTTTAAAATTGTCATCTCTCATTGCTGTAGTATTTTTCTCTATATAGCACTTGTTAAGAGAAAAACTTTAGACAAATTAAGGTTAGCAGAGTTTATTTAAGCAAAGAACAATGCATGAATCAAGCAGTATTCAGAACCAGAAGAGGTTCAGAGAGCTCAACTCAGCCGTATGAGCAGCCGGACCCAGAAGCAAAGCAAAGCAACCACCTAATTCATTGCAGGGAGGCATCTACCCTATTTGGTGTGATGAGTTGGCTGCCTGTGATTGGCTGAAACACAGCTGCCTGTGATTGGCTGAAACTGGGCTCTTTGTTATACTCCTAATTTAGGTTTCCATTTGTTTACACCCTAAGTTACGTTGCCATTCATCATTGTAGGAACTCAAAATATGGAGATGGCCTCAGGCTAACGACCTCCTGCTTATTTAATGCATTTCTCATCACGTGACATATCATGTTTTTATCTGTTTATTATCTCACCTTCTAGACTATTACAGCAGGAGGTATCTATTTTGTTCACTGTTGACTGAATGAATGACAAATCAACAAGTAAATAAACAAAGAAAATTGGCAGGAACTAAAAAACACACACACATATTGGGTAGAGTTCATCTTGGAGCATTTACTATCTAAGGATAAGTGAATAGGGACAAAAGGAGACTACCAAAAAATACGGCAGAATGTGACTTTAAAAAATAAAACTATAGTCTCAGAAGAAGAGCAAATTTCTGATATTTATTTCTATCATATGGAAAGAGAATTTCAGGGCATGCTTGGTCGTCTACAACACGGTGCAAGGGGTGACGGCCCCTGTGAAACTGGAAGAGCCAGACTTAAGAACATGGTCTAAAATGAAAAGGGAACAAGACCAAAGGTGAGGGTAAAGTAGGGAGGTGAATAAGGAAATAAAAATGCAATGCCAGATGAAAACATGTAGGAGGAAGTGAACAACAACGTTACTATTCTGACAAATTGAGTCAGTGGTGTTGACATTCAACTCAACTAGCTACGTCTCAGTGTGAAACTCTGGTGGTACAAATGCAATAGATGCAACCCAAACGTTTGAACCCCCGTAAAAATTTTGAAATTAAAAACAAAAAGAGAATACAAAGTGGTGAAGAGGATGATAGACATCCCAAATGTTCCAAATGAAGGAGCAAAGAAAGAGCGTCTGATTTGAGGTTGAAGTCCTGCATCATTCAATTCAACTCGCTCAATAAACATTCGCGCACTAACTGTGCTAGATACTGTGCCAAGCGATACTATTAAAAAGATTAATAAATCATGGGCCCTGCTTTGTGAAATCTCATAGTTCCCTCGTAGGGAAACAGTGAAAACAAGGTGTCAAGTCAATGTGGTAATTCCCACTACAGAGATATACACAGATATAGGATCTATTTCTAAATCTTTATTTTTTTTAATTTTTATTTCAGGACATTGTGAGGGTACAAACATTTTGGTTACATTTTATATCATTGCCTCTCCCTAGTGGGGGTTAGAGGCCTGCCCTTCCCCCCCACAATGCACACCGTGTCCTATAGTTGTGAGTTTACCCCCCTCAACCCCCATCCCTGGAGAATATTTCTAAATCTTAATGGGGATTGTGAACATTAGAATTATAATGAAACCTGCCGGGTTCGAGGGATGTGGGAGGCGGGAGACCAAGGGGCGTGAGAAAGGAAGATTCAGAAAAAATGTCATTGAAGTTGAACATTTAAAAAGAGCCTCGAAGGAGCTCACCAAAGGGAGAAGCTGCAAGGACACCCTTCGGTCTGTCCTCTCTCCACACGCAAAGGCGCACACCGCTGCAAGACAGAATTCTGAGCAATCCGGTATCCTCATTTTAGGGGTAGGGAAGTTGGGGGGGGGCTATTAAGAAGGTCACTAGGCCCCAGTCTCACAATGACAAAAGGCCTCAAATTTATGTTTGTGACATTATATCTCCAAATAGGATGTCACAAGCTGTTGCAGTGATGCGGTGGCATGAGGAAAGAAGCCGTGCGTTTGCACCGTGTGGAATTACACCAGATCATACGCACCGCAAATTGGTATTTTACAATTTCTCTTGTAAATATCTTAGAACAAACGCAAGTGCGTTGCATTGTATTTTTGTGATTTGTACGTTAATTTGAAGACTGTAAATATTTAATATATGCCTCGCTTTACATAACCCTGTTTTGACATGTCTTTATGTATTTAACATGTCACGATTCCCTTATATATTATCTCATATATATATAAAATATTTCATATATCAGATTTCCCCCCAAAAGATATCAGCCTGGTCTAGAGCCTCCATTTGGTCCTGTGGGATTGGCTACTTCATCTTTCCACGGCAGCTCCCATGGGCCTACGTCAGTGCTATGCACCAAGCAGTACTCTGTAACTGCACGCTCAGTTGCATTAAATTAAATCTCGCCCCAACTGGAAGATTATGTTCTTTCTTCCAATATTGTTCGGATAATATATTTTCCATCTGATGTGATACAACTGTTTCCAGGACAGGAATGGTTTATTATTGTTTTGCCATAAATGTACATAAGTCATTTTCAAATCAACAAAGAAAAATAACAGTCTATGAGGTAGGTTGATTTTTTTAAAAAAAATTTCCAGTTCTTCAACTCTCTTCATCTCCACAGCATTTGCAATTGACCTTACAAGAGATGGAGTCTCCTTCTCCACCCTTTGAATCGGAGCTAAACTTACGACTTAGGTTGGCAAATAGAACGCAGCAGAAGTTAGGGTATGTGAGTTCTGAGATAAGGACTCGAGGGCCCCTGTACACCACTCTCTCTAGGAGCCCTGAAGGCATCATGTGAACAAACCTGGACTAGACTGCTGGCAGATGAGAGATCACACAGAAGAGAGCCCAGTTGTTCCAGCCAAGGCCATTGGGGACCAACCCTGCAGCCAACAGGCCCCTACACATCTGCGAGAGCCCACCTGAATAAGCAGAGCCACCGCATGACCTGTGGTTGATGAAGAAGTGAGCTCAGCTGAGATCTGTCAAGTCCTGCACAGGTCAGCAGAACCACACAGCTGCTCACAGACTCATAATAATAAATGCTATTGAGCCACTGAGTTTGGAAGAGGGGAGTCGTTACATTACATGGCAATAGCTGATGTATTTATATCTGCTATATATTATATAACTGAAAATATTGAATGCATTCTAATGAAATGATATTTGATATGATGTATTTACTTTGAATCAAATGCTTTCATAACTACTCAAAAGAGATTGGAGAAGAAAGTCAGGTAAGGTGGTGTGTGCCTGTGGTCCCAGTTACTTGGGAGGCTGAGGCAAGAAGATTCCTTGAGCCCAAGGAGTTCGAAGCCAGCCTGGGCAACATAGACCTCATCTCTAAAAAAAAAAATAAAATAAAATTAGAGAACATATGGCTGTTAGAATGCATCTTTCCAATTATTTTCTTTTTAATAACATTAACAAATGATGCTTGGAAATTATCTTGTGTTTTTTTTTTCTCTGCCAGCTATTTGCATGGCATTATAAGCAATCTGCCCTGTGTCTTGGGATTAGTGTGACTGACATGGTATAAAAACTTCAAAATCTTTCAAGTCTAGGCCTGAAAACTTGGCATCTTGTATCACAAGCAACACTTCCTAGACCAAGAGGGGTTTTTTTTCTGAATAGCAACTCCAGGAAATTCTTTCTTTCTTGGATCCTGTTACTACGACAACAGTCCCACATGGCTCTTTAGCTCAAGTTCATTCTTTTAATTAACAGACTGAAATTCTTCCTCCTCCCCAACCTCTTCCCCTAGGAAAATTTGCCAAACCTCTCTGGCTCTTCTCTTGCCTTTGGGTGTTTGCACAATGCCAGGAGGAATTTGCTAATTAGAATATCTCAGTGTTTGGTGATGGCTTTTGCAATTTTGAGACAGCATTTGTAGAGCTGATTTTTCCTAAGAGGTATATTTTTCCCCAAAGGGGTAATGGTATATATGTATAGAACAACTCTCCTTTCTGCAAAAGGGAATTAGGAATGGCCTCAGATAGGGAGCCAGGTATTCTTGTTGTCAAGATGGGGTTGAGAGTGTGGAATCACACTGAACTGGGATTCTACCCTAACTCTGATAACTCTGGTATGATCTTTATTAATTCATCCAAGAAATGTTTTTAAACCATATTCCAGATGAGTCACCAGACAAAATGACAAATTAGACAATAATGAACAAGGCCCTATCTTCATGGAGTCTGAACTATAAACTACAGAATGTAATATGAGCAATATATAGCAAAATTAACTTACCTATCTGGGTTTGCTTTTCCTGATAGATGGCAATAATTTTACTATTGCCATCTCAGCATGACCTGAGGTTTTAGTGAGAAAATTCATGCAAATGCCTGTTGGGGTTGTACTCAGCTAGAAGTAACAGAAAACCTAAATAGAAACTGATCATTCTCAGGTTTCAGTGGCTCCACATTGGGAAGGTCTCTTGGCTTTTCCCTTAGTGTCAAAATATAGCTGCTGTAGTTCCAGCTATCACGCTTCTGTTCACAACAAGAAGTGGGCAACAGCCAAACTAATCTATCTCTTTCATTAGTAAAGAAAAAGCTGCTCTAGAGCCCACCCCAGTGACTTCAAATTAGGGCCAGACTGCATCACAGGTTCACTACCAGCTTTGGAGGAAGCTGTAAGGGTGAGTATTTAGCTTTCCCAGCCTCTAAAGAGGAAAGAGTTTGAAGTAGGAGCTGGATCTGCCAAACTAATGTGTTGACCATAAACACTTAACTCAAGCGTGGAATACAATCAGCGTTCAGTGCCGCCTGTTAGTTTTCTGTTCATGTTTTTCAGAAGTTCTAGACACAAAAGGATTTTATAGATGGAAGTAGACTGATGGAGCCAGCCAGGAAATTTAATTTTCATTGACCCAATCAATTTAGGATCAGCCAGCAATTTCCCAGGACTGAGCATAACTGCTCAGAGAGTTTTAAATAAAAGGGCAATTACCTCCACGTGCCATCAGAAATTATTATTTACAAGAGAAAAAGCAACACTATATATAGATTCATGGTTTACAAATTGCAGATTGTGGACTCTGTAGAAGCCGAAAGAATGTGTTGGGATACTCAGAATGTCCCCATGTGATCTTTTTAATGCTGTGTTTGCACTTAAACAATAGCAACACCTCCAAGTTCACATAAAGATATTCTGGATTATGCCGATGATTTCTGCATTAGTTAGGTTAGATTAGGTTATGCCTGTAACAAACAACTTGCAAATCTCAGTGATTACCACCACCAAGGTTCATTTCTCACCCCAGGGCCAAGGGTTGGCTGGGTGATAGAGGCTCCTTCAGTTGTATGGAAATACGGTCAAGACATCTCCCCATTATTGCACCTGGGAAGGCGTAAGCACCGTGTTCTGCATCCTACTGCTCCCACTCACAGTTCGTTTGCCAACGTGGGACCTGTGATCTTCCTGTACGTTTCAGAATGGGAGGGAGAATTTAAAATGTGGTTGTAATGTCTATAATAGTTATTGTGTATCTGAGTATTGTCACTCCTTTCTAATACCAAAGGATGAGTTTATGATTGAGTTGAGGTCAAGTACTACTACTTTAATTCTTTACAAAAATAGGAATAGAAGTAGACATAATATGTGATGATCCATTCACAGCAATGAATGGTATAAAATGCTATCGTACACTGAAGAAATGAGTTCAAATACACTAAATAAAAAATGGTGGGAAAATAGTCATTCCCTGGCCTGAACTACTGGAACCACGCTAAAGTCAGAAAAAACCTCAGTTCTAGCTCTTGCTACATTCACTTGTGAGCAGAAATGTGGATTCAGCAATATAGCATCCTCTTTTATATGAATGTAATATATTCAACTTCAGTTTTATTGGTTTTACAGTTTTATTTGACATTAACTTGTAAATTTGTTGTGGTTTTATAGTTGCATATGAAAAATGAAAATAAGATTATCATAGTTTTGCTTGTTTAAATAACGTTATAATAAAAGCAATTTAAGCTAACACAAGGGGATCTGCAAGATTTTTTTCTATAAATGGTACCTAAAATTTTATAAAAGTTGGAGATATATTGCATAAACTCTTAGAAAATCACTCAGAATCACCAAACGAAAATTTCCTCAATACATTGAAATCCCTGTTTTGTCATATAAGGCATAGACTATGTAGTGTGTAGAGTCCAAGTTCAAAGTGAAAACCTGCGTTTAAATGCTGGCATGGCCACTTATTATCTATGGAAACTTGAGTGAGTTTTATTTGCTCAAATAAAACTGAGCATGAATTTCCTCATGCCTTACATGGGTATAGCAACGCTATGTGATCAACGTATCTCTTAGGATATGGCAGGGATTAGATGAGATAACACACGTGGTCCCTGGCACATTGTGAACACTGTATCAGTGGTAGAAGCCATTATTACTGCTGTTATTATTATACAACAATATATACAGGTCTCAGAGAGGGGTAAAGCCTCTCAATGGGTTCTTCCTCGGATGAATTGGAACAGCAGCATCCCAATGGATGAATCCCATGCCTTCTCTCATCCCCAGAAACACATCTAGATTTACCCCGAACGGATCAATTTAGCCCAAACTTAAATGGAAATATGGCAATTTTCTGAGGTACCTCACTAAAGGAGTGAGTCAAGTCAGATCATTAACATGCAATGTTCATAAGCAACAATCATTGCAGGAGTGGAAACTCCGGCCCGAGGAATTACACTGAAAGCTGAACGGTCCTTGTGATATTTCTGAGGAGTGGGTTTTTGAATCAAATCGTAACACTATACATAATTTGTTACTGAGTGAAGCCACGGTAGTTGGAGACTTCGATTTCACTGCTTTCTTTAAATTTGCTTTGTCTACTTTTCTGGAGGTTACACGGAGTCGGGAAAGGAAAACGTTACAAAGCAAACACCAGAGTTCAAAGAACTTACTCAGAAGAACTTTCTGCTAGTGGTTTGTTTGTCACTGTTGTTTTCTCTCCACTCAAAACATTCTTCTCTTCCATATGTCTACCTTATGGGGCCACTAAGAGACATACTTCCACTCAGGTATATAAATATTTATAATCTAATGTGCAGAACACTGCAATAATAAAACGCAGGAAGGTTTTTAAAAGTGTCGACAACTTTAATTTGGTGTTGGCGATTAGAATTTCCAAAACACAGAGGCTGTGAATATATGGGTACCTAAATTGATCTCCAACGAACCGTCTTTCATAAGCATATGCATCTTTTATGCTTTGTAAACACCAAAGGCCTTGCAAAGCAATTGCTGGACGAGTAATTTTTTTTAATGCCACTGCCTCATTACAACATCCCCAAATCATAAGGTAATAGTCAACTAATGAATATCTTCCTCAGGTTAGAATTTAAATGAAACTTTCCACGTCAAGAATTTTGCTCACGATGTTGAAATTCAAATAATTTTACGCATAAGTACAGCCTTCAAAAAGTAATTGGTAATAAATGTAGCAAATGCCTGGTATTATTCCCAACCTAATTTCCAAATTTGATTTTCCACTGTAAAACTCAAGGCAAAACAATAACCAATCATCCAACTAATTGCTGTGAAATACGAAGTCATCTTTCCACTGATTTACTTTGTAATACAATTTGGTTTTATTTAGCTCTGATGCACTCAAAACATTACAACTTGTTTATTCTTATGAAAATTTATGGTTTATACAGAGAGTCTTGATCTGGGGACCAGAGATCAGAATTTTTCTGGCTTGTTTACAAAATGATGTCTTCCTTTCCCAAACAGCAAATAAAATGCTTGCCCACAGGCTGAAAGAGGGTCCGTTGGTAACCTCTAACATGAAGAAACCTGCGCTACTCAGTTGAGCCAGGTTGCCAAATTCCAATCCTAAATGGAACTTTAAGAAAAATGGCAAGATTAGATTTGACTCAGTGTTTATATTTCTCTCTTGAAATTGATGAAACTTAGCCAAATAGATATTCTAATGTTATTGTGTCTAAAAAACCTCTCTTTTCCTTGGCCACAAGACTCCAAATTCCTTTTATTTTTTAAAATTAATTTAGAAATAATCTGTTGCTAACAAGGAAACACTCAAGAGCCTATTTCTGCTGGGCTTTGTAAATGCAAATGAGAAAAAAAAAACCCACCTATGCTTCCATACAAAGTCATTTTAAAACAGCAAATTCTTGCTGAGCTCTGTTGAGAGACTGCCAATCAAGTGACTCTTTGGCACTTCCCAGTTATCAAGGCCATGCTCATGTCCAGAGGCACAAGCAATTTTGAAAGGTGATAAAACTCCAAACCAGGGCAAGCTTCCAAAACTCATTCCTTCCCATCCAAATGCCAGAAAACCATCCATTAATCAGAATCTTTTTTACTGTGAGGCGACATTGGGTTTGCTACGCTGATTATCGCACTCCATGAGAGATTGTATGATGGGGGAAGGGTGGGGTTCTTTACCAGGATGGGAGCCCTACAGAGAAGAACTATGCTTATTAATCCTGGTCTCGGTCCTCCCCCAGCCCATGGGATGGGTATGCAAAATGGTTTGTTGATTGATTGACTCCACAAAGACTTAGGAGTACCCATTATGAGCTAGGCATCACTCTAGGCACGGGGGACGTAGTAATGAACAAAAGAAACAGGTTTCTTGCTATCGTAGAGTCTATATTCTAGCAAGGATAATATACAAGATAATAGACAAATACTTCAGTGAGGAAGAAAAAATATTAAATAGTGACAAATATTCTACAGAGAATTAAAATAGGATAATGTGGGAGAGCAGCGGGTCTCAAAGAATGATCTCCAGATCATCAGCATCAGTATCACTTGGGCACTTGCTAGAAACGGTAATTCTCAGGCCTCACCCCAGATCTGCTGAATCCAAGACTCTGGAGCTGGGGCCGGGAGGCAGCAAACGGCTCTCACAAGCCCTCCAGGGGATTGTGATTTGAGAACCTGCAACGGAGAGAGCCAGGGTATCCCCTACAGAGAGACCAGTAAATATCTCTTGGAAGAGGTGATACCTAAGGCAAGAGCTGTATTTAGAAACAAAAAAAAAGGAGGAGGCTGCCATGGAAACATCAGGAGGGAGAGCACTCTAGGCAGAGGGAATAAACAGTGCAAGTCCCAAGACAGAAACCACGTGGTGAGCTCAAGGAAAAGCGAAACGGTTACTGGGGCTGGAGGAGGACAAGTAAAACCGCAAGTGGAACACCGGATTAGAGAGAGAGCAAAATGTCCTTTCTGGCCTTATCGGCCAGGATGGGGAATTTGGATTTGATTCTCACAGACGAGATGCCATGGAAGGTCTTCAGTAGGAGAATTGCATGATGGGTTGGATACTGCACCAAAAATGTAATGCATGTGATGCATACAACATGCGTATACATAGGTAAAATTATATATATACATATGTATATATAATGCTCAAGCTTCCTTTGCCCAAACAAGTGTTTTGTTTATTTTTGTTTCCACCAAACAAGATCATTTATTAGTCTGAGATAATCATTTTGAAAACAGTTTAAGGCTACAGCTTTCCATGCCACGAGAAGGGAGCAAGCCTCAGAACAAGAGGTTTTCAGCGGAAGTTATTACTGGGTCAGGTCCTGATTCCTTAGCTCCTGCAGGCTTTCATAAACACTTCCTGCCAAGGTGCTCCTTACTAAACTGGTAGCAAAAAATGTCATCAGTGGATCAAGAGGAAGGGGTGATGCCAAACTGGGGAAGAACAAAGATGAAAATTCTATTGATTTCATTCAAGTGACATCATTTGGTTGATACAATGAAGGCTACATCTTGAGCTTTTGGGGGAAGGAGAAGACAGAATCCCATTTATGAGATAAAAAAAATCTCTTACTAACAAATATCGAAACTACCGGTTTATTACCACTGCACTAGGGAAACTCTTAAAATTGCTAATAGTCAATAGGCCTAGGCCCCTATTAATGCCAAAATAACCAAACACGTTTATTTACTAAGAGCAAATTTATGATAACACTTAGTGCCCTTATTGTCCTATGCCATCTGTAATTATATTTCATTAAAGTAGTTGCTATTCTTCAAAAATGCAGCATCTTTTACACTTTAGAAGGTGGAAGCATAGACAATTCATTAATCTAGAAATTCTAATTTTATTTGATAGTTGTGCTAATGAATAATTTATATACTAATGTTAATTAGATGAATTAATAATTTTTTTCATGTGGTAAGATTATTATTAAAATAGTTCATCCTAAGGACATTGGCCCATTTCTTTGCAGTACTACCCAGCAGTGGGTTTGAGATGCCATCAATTTGTACCTCTTTTCTCTTTTCTAGATCTGCTATCCATAAGTAAATTCCAGCATGCATTTTTTTCTTCTCCGCATTTGCATGTAAATTAGAGCTTTCTTTTAGTAGTAGAAAATGTCTCTCTTTTTATTCTAATTTACTGGCCCATTAATAGGTTCCCCCATATTTTCTTTCCAATTTACAGCTCCACTCATTAAAAATAAAATCGTTTCAACGTTATTTGGTTAGAGATAACTTGAGAGAAATTTGTGAGAATAGTGTGTTCTTAAAAGATCATTTACTTTGATGGGAAGAAACACTCGGTAGCATTTCAGAACTTTGTGTTTTTAAATAAAAATTCAAAAGTGAAAATGAAAACGTACCTGTTGCCATGCAAATGGGTTCAATTATTGCTGTTCCCAACGTTTTGCTTAGGACTTCATTAATTTTTCATTAGTATGAGACATTGTCTCATAGAGTTATCCTAAAAAGAGTTCGGTGCATTAAGACCCATGCGTCTATCAATCCTTGTTTTATGATGAGTGAACGATTTCTTGATTGCATACTGTGGTGAAGCAACAACAATAATCCCTGACTCCGAGTTATTTACAAGCTAATTAGGAAGACAAGATAATTTCTAAAAAGACAATGAACACCATAATGGGGGATGCGCTATTGAATAAACAAGGTCTCTGGGTGTTGATTTCTGAGCATGGTTGGTTGTTGAAATCAACTGGAGACTTCTAGAAATACAGACTCCCAAGTGATGCCCTGTATTTCCCCTTCCCTACACCTGCTGAATCAGACTCTCTGAAGGTAAGCCCAGGAGTCCATATTTTTAAAAAAGCCACCAGATCCCTGTGAGGCATCCAGTCCTGCCCTAATCCATGACCTGCTCTGGAATCCCAGAGGCGGCAGAGTCTCACCTGCATCTGAAATGGTCAAAGACGTCTTTGTAGGTGAAGTCGGATCAAGCAAGAGTCTTGAGAAATAAATACGGCAAGACAGAGAGGCGTGAGGGAGACGTCGGATGGCATGACCTGTCTGAACAAAGGCAACGGTGGCTCTGGACACGCGGAAGAGCAGGGCAGGCCGTCTGGCACCCCCTGTTGGCCTGGGCCCTGGAAATGGGCAAGCCAGGGGGAAACTGGGCACCGCCTCGGGATTATAGATCCTTCAAGGGCAGATATTGTGTGAGAGGCTAAAAGATATTTTGGAAACGTTCAGTACTATATTCTCCACTCTACAGGTATTTTCCTTTTACACCGTGACTCTTCTCCAGATTCAATTTACTCTGCAATCTGATTTACAAATTTAATTCTTTCCATTGGTCATTAAGCCCACCCCCCCATTTAAAAAAATCACACAGTCCTCTCTGTCAATACATTTTAAGCACATGTGTCAATACATGTGCAATCATTTATTATATGTTATATACATGTAACACTATATTATACTATGTATATTGTGTGGTCTAAACATAGAACTTTCAAAATGATAATATGAAGACTGAAGTAACAAATATCTTAATAGTCATAGTTTCAGTCATAATTTTATTTCATATATTCATGGTAAAACACCCTTTTTGTTCTAACTAAAAATTATTATTAGTATTTTATGGGGAACAACATGATTGAATATGCTTTATTATTTTTTAAAACACAGGCCAAATATGATTTAAAGTTTTCATTCTAAGTTCAATGTTGGCTTTTTATAATCAAGGGTCACAAACACTTCTTACAAAGATATTGGCTCCAAATGGAGGCGGGACATCAGTAGAACATATCCTAAATCTTGATATTCATTTTCCAACCTGACCGCCAGTTCTGCAAGCTTTTTAAAAACTGGTAAATTTGTATCTTCCCCAGTAACAATTGATTGTCTTTGTAAATTAAACGGCAGATGCCTTTTGGTTTTTAAACAAACAGGATCGTAAACCCTTCAAAGCTCTTCTTCAGAAAGACTTTCTCACAAGATAGAAATTCTGATTTCATTTTTTATTTCTAAGGATCTAGATGGGCTCCCTCCTCCACCCACCCAAGATCCATTTTTAAAAAAAGCTCTTTTAGACAACACATATTTTTCCTGAAAAGCACATTGCTTCTCACCGTTGAAACGTCACCTTTCCCTTGAATGGACAGTTTAAGCCGACCCACGCACTCCAGAAACAATTCCAGGCAGAATACCTTGCCAGATGTCTTTTAACCTTGAAATACAGGTGGGGGCATAGTTGACAGCTAGCATTTGCTCGTTATGTGCTTGTGCTTGCGTTATTACGCTATTTTCAATCCACATTTTCTTTTCAAGAATCTTATTAAGTCTTTTGCAATCTTGTGAGGGTGGGTTTAATTAAAACGAGGTTGCATGGGCCATACATCCACTTCACGGTGCACGTGTCATCTGCAATGCGTGGCACTGGGTGGCAGCGAATCAAAAAGCCCAGGCGCAGCCGGGGACGCTCTGCACTGAGCAATTCCACGTCTTCCTGCCCTCGCTTTGCACAGAGTGCTCGAGGAATGACTGCCTAGGCTAAGAATCCGGTGAAAACGCCAACATTGATTTATATCATAATTATTGGTAAATATCAACTGCATTCCTGCTTTATGAAACATAACTCTAAACAAAAGGTGCACCATTCTGCTCCCCCACCTTCCCGGCTCTCCTGAGCCCCCATTTGGATGCTGCCACGTGCTCCACCGCGGGGGCCACTGCACTTGGCTAGTTGGTGACGTTGCTCAGGGAAGGGCTATGACAGCAGAAAGCAGAGAAAATGGGCATCTCTTCCTGGCTTTTGAATTTCAAAAACCTAGTTCTTCAGGGAACAGACTCTGAGTATGAGCCACAAACTTGGGAAAATAAATGATGACTAACGGCACTGCTTCCCCTCCGCTTAGTACAAAACACGTCCTCAAGCAGGAGGGAGGGAGAGAATCAAAAGAGAATCCAGGTGACGGCTGATTTCGGGGGGTCCCTGAGACATGGCCCTGGGCCTGCTCCTCGGGTAGATTTGTAGGATCCTAAAGAGGGAAACTGGCTCTTGGGAAACATGATGTTCACCTTAGACATGGACTTCAGGGCGTGATCTCCAGCTAAAATGTAAATCCACTGTAGTGTGATATTGCCACACTTTAAAAAATTTCCTAAAATTTCCTTTAAAGACACAGTGGAATTTAACTTTTAATCCTTTCATACATGCTGCACCAAATTCTAGGATTTAGAAAGCATGCACTGAACTGAAATGATCGAAGACCACTTGAATAGATGTTCAAAACATACTTTTAAAATTGTTACCAGTCAAAAACCGTGTCTAATTATAGTCACTTAGCATCTCTAAGACGCCAATGTTCAGAAAATCTGTAGCATGAAAAGTCCATAATGAGAATGATCTGTGGATGGAAGATGAACCACTGAGCAAAGAACTCCTAATTTTCACTCACTTGGGTTTTGTTTTCAACTTCACAGTAAAAACGAGAGGTAGCAGATGTTGGGCTGAGGACTTTATTATGGACTTCTCTTTTTTGCTGTAAAACCAAAAACAATTACTCAAGTTTGGCCAATTAACAGTGTGAACATGCGACGCACCCTCTGTACACTGGTGTCTCAGGAAACTTTGGAAATGCCATTTGCCCCACAACCTAGTTTTCTTTACTAAACCATCCCGCCTATGCCATCGGCCATGTAGCCAGATTGCCCGTAGACATGTGTAATCACCAGACTATCCTGTGCAAGCTGTAGATGAACCGTGCCCTGTTCCCTCCATGATCAGCTACTCAAATGTGGAAGGACATGGTTGCAAAATTGAAAGCACCTTACTCAAGCAAAATTAATGGATGTAAACACCAACTCCTATGGACAATTGTATTCGGTATTGCAATGACAAATTCTAAAGTGATGGGAAAAAATCTTTAAAGTAGCTTGCATCTTTGCTAGAAGATACTTGGAATGGCCTAGCTACAGAGATGTTTTATAATTGTTGCTACTGAGCAGTCTCTGAGAAGTCCAATAATACCCTCTTAAAGAACACCAGAGAGAGAGATGAACACCATCTGGCCCGTTTTCCGAAACAGTTGGTCACCACAGCTGATGTTAATTCTAACATGCATTTCTTCTGAAGTGAGGTGGGGGCCATATTCAGTGGCCTCCAGCAATGTCTTTAAGCTCCAGTCCTTGACTCATGACAGAGTCTTGCTGTTATAGCTAATGTTTATTTTGCTTGAACATGGATTTAACTTCAGTGTATTTCTAATCACAAAGTAACTCATGCTCATAATAAAACAAATTCAGATAACAAAGGAAAACATCAAGAAATGAGTAAACACTCCCCATAATCTCAGCACTCAGGAATAATGTTAGAATTAATGTTCTCTTTTATATGTGTATCCATTGGCCTGTGTTTATCTTCTAATTTAAATAAAAGTTAAGTAAAAATGAAACATTTACTGTTTTTGACTTATTTTTACTTAGTACTAAATATTATGGATATTTTTCATGTCAGTGAAAAGAACTATATCAGTAATTGTTATAAGTATGTTATACTGGTGAATATTAGGCTCTTTTTAATATTTTTCTATATTAGGCATTCTTTCTTTTTAAAAAAATCAGCCCTATTGAGATATAATGTACATGCCATAAAATCCACCTGTTTTCAGTATAGTACTTAAGGAATTTTAGAAATATAAGCAAATATTCTTATGCATACAAATTTGTACCTGTGGAAAATTATTTTCTTAGCATAAATTCCTAGAAATGAAATCATTGGTCTAAAGTGCACATGTGTTTAAAAATTTTTATTCAAATTGCCAAAGTGCTGTCTAGAAATGCTACGGTAAGAAATACTGCTTTCTGATTCACATGTCACTCAACAAAATAGAAAATAATCAGGTGTTGAGGCAGTTTTGAAAGGCTCTTCAAAATGATTCTACAAATCCCTGCATAATCTGGCCTCTGCCAGCTTTTCCAGAACAGTCACATGCCCCCTTTACGTTATACTTCATAAATGCTGGTAGATATTCATTTGTTCAAATATGCCAACCTCTCCCCCACGCAGGGCGTTTTTCCTCTTTGCACTGCAGAACCACATGGTTTTGCACGGATACATCCCAGCAGAATCCACGGTAGATCTTTGCGTCATTCCAGCAACTAACCCATTTAAAATCAATTCACCCGTTCCTCCCTATCTCTGCACCATGTTTGTTTCCTTCAAGGAGTTTGTACAACTTACAACATTATTTGTTTATTTGCTTTTATTATGAGGACAGGGAAATTGTGCGTCTTTAATAGATGTCCTGCAGATTTGTTGAAAAAATTAGAGGATAAATGAACAATTGGAGGATATTTACTCGTGTGTTTGATGTATGCATGCAATCAGCTGAACAAGAGTTTTACAGTTCATTTAAATAAAACCAGATTGTTGATTTTGTTTGTTCTGAAATATTTGATTATTGATATCTCAATTCCATAAGTGCTAGACTTTCTTATATTTGATAGAGAACCAAAGAAGAATATTAATTTCTAAGCACATTTTCCCCACCTCTTGTTTTCTCTTCAAATAATGCCAATCTGGGACCCGCCCTAAGACTCCACAGAAGTTGTTTTGTCCCATTCGCTGGTGACGTCTGTCTTGCTAACACTGTTGGACCTTCTCTGTCCTTCAGCATCAATTGACGCGTTAGAATGGCCCATCCTTCCCGAGGCAGTCTCCTTTCTTTACTTCTGTCTTCTGTCCACCTCCCTACTGCTTCTTTCTTAGTTTTTTCCTCCACCTGACCTCCAAACATGGGGGTGTCCCAAGAATTTATCAACCTTCTTCTTCAGCTTTCTAGCCAGAAAGGTCTCATCCAGTCCATATCCCTGAATATTATATTACCTACATGACGCTCAAATATTTACATCCTGTCCAAGTCACTCCACTGAACTCCAGATCCAGCCAGATTTCCAATTGCCTATTTCACATCCTATTACTACCTTGGGAGACACGCTTAGTGTGTCTGACATACAGTCTCTGATTCCAGGCCCTGCTCCACCCCACATCACATGGAAACTCTCAAAGTTGTTTCCTTCCCAGACTGTCTCATCTTATTAAATGAAATTTCCATCCACAGACCAGTTCATGACTTATATTTAAGAGCCATCCTTTCTATCATCCACCTCTAACAATCCACCTTCAAATGCATCTGCTTGAAACCTTGAAATTCACCTACATCGCTCCATCTCTACTGCTATCCCCTAGTTCAAATCATCGTCATTTTCTTACCCAGATTATGCAAATATTCTTCTAATTCTCAGTGTTTTCATTCTTTCCCACCTGCAATGCGTTTTGCACAGAAAAATCGGAGGGATCCCTAAAAAATGCAACCTAGATCATACCGTTCCTCTGCTAAGGGGTGTAAGTACCCCTGAATTCTTTGGAAAACAGCTCCTGACAGACAAGGATAAGGTAACAGCAGTTCACATTTCTATTAGAAAAGTGGAGGAATGAAGAACCTATAACAGTTACCAGTCAATAAAAACTCTACAATCCAGGTAATCACATGGTGTCAGGGCTCCTCACTCAGAAGACAGGGAATGTTCTTTGATTAAGGCCCATTTATGCTCCCTGGACATGGCTCGCTAATGTATTGCTCTCTTCCATCTTTGGAAAGTCACCCTTTTCCAAACCCTCATAGATCATTCTTGGTACCTGTCACGGTACTTAAAATATTTTGTCATGAAATATATTTATATGTAAACTGGCCTGTGAGCAGGGACTATAATTCATTCATTCCCCACCTAGCAAGAATTTACTAAGGTAGATACTCAATACCTAATTGCTAAATTACTATTTTTGCAAAAAGTCCACATATACCTAAAAAAGCTATATGTATCTTGGAAGACCCATCCCAGACCATAAGTTAGCATTTAGAAGAGAAAAAAGAAAATATCAGTTTTAAGTTGACATGAACAAATTTTTTAAAAATATCTCTATACACAAAATTCTTAAAATGCTGTCTCATAGCAGAGTTCTGACTACTTCTATTTAATACCAGAAAGGAGCTCTCTAAGGAATGGGTATTTGTTTTACAATAAAGGCCAAAACATTGCGTTTTGCCACTGGCCAACATACAGACGTGTAGACATATACAATTTGACGTTCAGATTGTAGAGTTCATATACAATAGATCCCTGAAATCCTCCTCTATTTGCTGTGAAGAGTTCTTCTCATTACACTCCTGTATGGCCATCAAATACTAACAATTATGAGACCCATAATAATATCTATACTTGAGTAGATTTCCATATGTATGGATCTAATGTTTGTGTCCCACCCCCATTCCTACGTTGCAACCCTAAGCCCCAATATGACGGTATTTGGAGATGGGAATTTGGGGTTAAATGAGGTCATGAAGGTGGGGCCCTCATAATTTTAGTGCTATCATAAGAGACCCCAGAGAGCTGCAAGCCAGGAAGAGAGTCTTCGCTAGACACCAGCCATGCTGGCACCCTGATCTTGCACTTGCAGCTTCCAGAACGGTGAGGAAATTAATTTCTGTTGTTTAATTCACCTATTGTACTTTGTTATGGCAGTCCAAGCTGATTAACACACTGTACAATTTCATTTGGTCTTAAGTTAGCTGTGTGAGTAGAGATTACTGTTGGCTAAGCAGATATATACGGTAAATTGTGGACCAAAAGGATTCAGAATCTACCTACCATTACTCTGGATCAGGGTGTCTCAACCTCAGTGCCACTGCCATTTGAGGAAGGACACCTCTTTGTTGGGTGGGTCAGCGGAGGTGTCCTGTGCATCGTAGACTGTTTAACAGCATCTTGGCCCCTACCCACTAGATTCCTGTAGCACCCCCCAACCCCTAGTTGTGACAATCAAAAATGTCTCTAGACATCATCACATTTCCCTGGGTGGGCAAAATTATGCTAGGTTGAGAACCACCAATCTGGACTCTTCCCTGGTACCACTCACTTTGGTAAACGCTAGCATAGTTTATGTCTTCTTGGCACTAACTCATGCTGTTTGATGTTCCAATCTGTAACTCCAAAAAAAGTAAAAAAAAAAATAAAAAATGAAGTGACTGAACATTTTGACAGTTTTCAGCAGTCACCATGTCAATGGAAGGTACAATCTGAGAACAATGCCCTTTATAATTCAATTTCTTTCAATCTGATGCAGCAAATTCATGGGTGGCCCTGGTGGCCCTATCTGTTGGTGGCACACTTCCAAGCTCAAAGAAATCCATATGTCACTGTTACACCATGCCTTGTCACCAATGCCCTTAAGCAAAAGAAAATTTAGACCAGTGGCATTTCATGACAATCTCTAAAACGTCTTATTTTATATATTTTAAAAAATGATTCAGTCACAGTGGAATCAAAGTTAGCAAATAATTATATGGAAACTGTTGCTACTCCTGAAAAATATGACAACTTGCATTATATGCATTATTTTTGGCTATTTGAGAAATACACGTAGTGGGATTGTCGCTATTTTTGTCTATTTTACATTTAGAAAAAGTCAAATATAGAGCCCAGTTTGCAGTTGGACCTTAGAGATTCTTCTGAAATTATAAAACTCGACTATCAAACGCTTACCTTCTTGATATGGACAATATTTTACATGAGACTTGATCAGATTAGATGAAATTAAGCCTTCAATAGAGCCATCTATTTTTAGTCATATTTTGCTAAGATATTAGTGATTCTGTCACTGGGAACTGCATGAATCCATGGAACAGTGGAAGACTTAAATAAATTTCATTTCACATAACTTCCAACGTCTACTAGAAGGGCAATTTCTGAATTTGAGAGCCGTGCCAAGTTTCTGAAAGTATTTCATCTTACACGTCGATTCTGACTGCCAGGCAGCTGATGAGTTATTAGAACCTGCTCCCCTGAAGGACAACACTCTAATTGCAAAGCAACAACACTCAATTTTGCTCTCAGTGGCCATAGAAGGACCACAAGGGGAAAATTCTGGATCAGGTATAGAGATAAAAGCTTACCTTTCCCCAAACATCTTATAATTGGCCATGGTAAACCTAATTTTGAACCAAACATTGACAATAAGCCTTGTGAAAATACATGACTTCTATGGGGTATGGACTTTGTTAAGGTCTTTATAAAAATATCTTTATAAGTTTTAGAAGGCGACTATTCCCCATACCCTTAAAACATGAAAAGTAATTAATAGTCCTTGGGAAAGAAACTACAAAATAAGATAAAACTTAACACTTCCCTTTCAGGTGCCACCTGCAATTTCCCTTCTCAGAGGAAACCACTATTACATCTTGGTGTGTCCAGGCTGAAAAAAATAAATTAAAATAGCATATATTTGTGTATACAGTCATCCCTTAGTATCCATTGGGAATTGGTTCCAGGACTCCCCTTGGATACCTAAAATCCAAGGATGCTCAAGTCCCTTGTATAAAGTGATGTAGTTTTTGCGTATAACCTAGGCACATGCTCCCGTATACTTTAAATCAACTCTAGATTACTTATAATACCAAATACAATGTAAATACTATGTAAATAGTTGTTACGCTGTATTGTTTTTTACTTGCAATATTTTTGCATTGTTATATTATTGTTCATTGTTATTGTTGTCTTGTTTTATTTTTTTGAATATTTTTGATCTGCGGTTGATGAATCTGTGGATGCCGAACCCGTGGCTACAGAGAGCTGACTGTACACATACGTTTTTTTGTAACCCAGGGATTTTACTATCCCATTGCTATTCATCCTAATGTTTCGTGCAATGAGACAACATAGAAATATTTGTACCGCTCTATCTCATCATCGTATTGAACGGCATGTGGGAATTGGTCATGCGATTTTGAAGGCCAAGAAGTCCTGAGCTGTGCTGCGTTCGAGCTGGAGAACCAGGACAGACAGTGGTGCGATTCATCTGAGACCAAAAGCGGGAGAACAAGGGAAGCTGACGGTGTAAGTCCTGGTCTGGGTCTGAAGGCCCAAGAATCAGGAGCACTGATGTCTTACGGTGGAAGGAAAAGGATGTCCCGGCTCAAACAAGCTTAGTAAATTTGCCCTCCCTCTGCCTTTTTGCTCTGTTCAGGCCTCCACAGATTAGACGGTGCCCACCCAAACTGGTGAGGGCCATCCTCCTTACTCAGTCCGTGGCTTCAAATGCTCATCTTTTCCAGAAACACCCTCAGGACGCACCCAGACTGATGTTTTACCAGCTACCTAGGCATCTCTTTGCCTAGTCAAATTGACACATAAAATTGACCATCACAAATGGGTATACGTTTTTAAACTATTATCCTTTTGATAGGTAGTTTATAAACCTGCTGTCTCCACCTGCAGATATATCCAGATATGAGCACGTCTCTCCACCTTCAGCTGTGCTACCCTTGTCCAACCTGCTATTATATCCCTGCTGGTGTCCACAGTGGCCTCCTCGCTGGTCTGCCAGTTTGGGTCCCTACTGTCTGTTACCTGCTCAGCAGCCAGAGTGACCTGATTAAAGCACAAGTCAGATCACATCTCTGCTCTGCTCAAAACCTTCTTGTCTTTTTCCGTCTCACTCTAAGTAAAACCCAAGGTCATCCCAATGTCCAAACAGCCCCTGCACTCTCTGTTCCCGCCCTCATCCCTGTCACTTTGCTGATCTCACCTGATTCCTTGTTGTCCTCTAGTTTACTGTGTTCCAACCACACAGGCCTCCCTGCTACTCCTTCAACATGCAAGCCACTACCCTGCCTCAGGGCCTTTGCACCTGCTGTTCCCTTTGCCTGGCTCACTGCCCCCTCAGACATCCACATGACTCCCTCTCTTACCTGCTTCTGGTCTTTACTCAAATGTCAATTTTCAGTAAGGCCTTTCATGAGAACCATATTTAAAGTCACTATATACTCTTTGCAAATTCCCCATTTCCTTCTCACAATTTAGTATTCTCTATTTTAATTCTTCACCCTGTTTACTGTCTTTCTCAATAAAAACAAAAGCCCCAAGGGAAAGAAAAACAAACTTAAATGTTTATTTATAGCTGATTGCCCAAGGCCTTGAGCACAGTAAATACTCAAAACATAGGTCTGGATGAATAAATGAGTTACAAAGAATGCTGACATGGACATCCTTAACATTTATCCTACTAGAGTCGGTCAAAAGAACGTAGAATAGATTCTTAGAAAAGGAATTATTAGTGTAAAGGGTAGATGTTTGCAAGTTTATGGACTGTTAAGACCCCAGAGATATCAACACCAGAGATATCTGAAGTATTTGAAAACAGAAGGGCCTCAACGGTTTAAGTGGATATTAAAGGCCTTGGAGAAAAATAAATAAAATAAAATAAAAACAGAATGAACATGAGAAACATTCTTCGCAGTAGAAAAATTTGAAGAGCAGTTGTTTAAACAGGCAAACTTTCTAGGGGAATAAATAAATAAATAAACAGCCGTTGGTTGTGGGGGGCCCAGGACGTGCTCAGCCTCGGGCAACTTCGCCAAATGATGTAGTGGAATTCTTGCCATGGTTAAGACACCAAAAAATTTAACAGTCAGACTCATCAGTGATATTTACTTCCCTCAATTCACTCGCGAGAGCACTGAGCCAAAAAATAAACCAGAAAAAAAAAAAATCAACTCGTTAAAAAAAAAAAGTGTAAGCAATGAAGGAAACAAAGGTCTGTATCGTCCTGAATCCAGTGCTGCCCCGCCCAGTGGTGCAGTAACGTTTGACTGTTAAACATCCACGGAGGTCCCGACAGGAAGTCTTTGTGGGTGTGGGTAAGAGCCATGCTCCACGGCTCCTGTTTACATCTCAGTCCTGTCAAGCTGGGAAAAACACTCAACCCATCAAACCACCCATTTCAAACCAGACTCAGTGTCACATGCAGGGCTGTGTAATTAAATATAACGAGGAGGAACTCAACTCCAAGCCATTCCCGTAATGCCAAGGTCAGACTCATCAAATGTCATTGCATTTGTCAGTGTGATTACATGATGAAAGTCGCTTCAAGTCTGTGACCAAAGCACACGCCCACAGTCAGGCAGACACACACTCACACGCTCTCTCTCTCTGTCCATGCTCTTCCTAAATTTGCTAGGCAGTCTGCAGACTTGGCTCTCCCTCAAGGGTCCTACTAGAAGTACTCAAAGGAAGATACAATAATAGCATCCAGGCAACACGGCTAGGGAAGAAGAGTTTGTAAAGATGACCTGTCTTCTGCAAGGGTTAGTTCTTGGTGAAAACATTGATGCACTTTTTGCTATTTCTCTGTGGGCAGTTTTCCAAAGTTATATGTGCTGTGCATGTTATTTGGATATTTTAATGCCCCCACTGGTGACCTTAAAACCCAAAGGTGACTCCATGAGCAGAAATATTCTTGGGAGGCCAGCAAGAGTAGATGTGCAATAAAAAAGAAAAAAAATCAGCTTAAAATGTAGATTACCAAAAGCGCAACATAGAAGAGCTCTCTTCATTCAACGGTGAAGGGGTCTGAATATGCCACCGCAAAATATGCCATATTAGCATAAGGATTATTTTGAGCAGAAGGCCATGGAGAGACAACAGATGCAGAACAGAAGCTCTCTATCCTCCCCCATTTGCCTAAAAGCAGGACATAAATTTCCCTTTGTGAAATGTCACCTCCCCCCTCTCATATCAGGAAGGGCACAACAACTTTAATCACCAGCAAGAACTCTAGACTCTTAGCGGCCCAAAGACAGCACCTAGAGAAATCTGCAGTACAACCCTTACTAAAATGACCCTTATCTTCCATTATTTTCCCCATATATTTCCCTTTCCACAATTTATCACCCCTAGAAGCTCAAAACCCTTTTGTCTTGTCATTTCTCTACAAATTTATTGCTCTTTGTTAAAATGGCATATAATGCTCCAGGTCTGACTGATTCTTTGAGGTTTTTATTTAATTTCTGTTGGGTCCCCCATATGCATATGAAACAAACCTTTTCTCCCGTTAATCTGTCTTTTAATGTTTAATTTCTAGGGTCCCAGCCACAGAACCTAAGAGAATGGAGGAAGAGTTGTGTTTTTTTTCCCTCCCCTGCAACAGATATTTATCGTGTCCTAACGTACGCCAGACGCTCTCCTGGGCACAAGGCTTACCAGGTGGGCTTCGGATTTCAGCTCAACTTGGCTACTCACTGCTTGTGGGAACTTAGGCAACTTACTTAAGCACTTGCTGACATGGTTTTCTCATCTCCAAATGTTCTCATCTTTAACTATTTCTTTCCCCAAGATTTTGTGAGCATTATTCTAATTATTATTAACTCACATTTACTAGAAGCACACGCATCGGTCACTGTGCTGAGGGCTTTGGAGGCTTCATCTTTTTAATTCTCACAACATGAAATAGATACTGTTGTTGTTCCCATTTCACATCTTAAAACATAAGATGCAGAACAGAAAAAAATCAACGGCCCAGCTTTATACAGCTAGTAGGTAACAGAGCTGGAAGAGGAACTCCAAACACAAATTTCCCCTTGCCTTGTTCTACTGTCATTATTTAGCACAGTGACTATGCTTAATAAATAATAGCTCTCATTATTACTATCATTATTATTATTCTCTAGACTATTTTCTCTGCCTACCTTACAGGAGCATGGGGGTAGTTTTGTAGACTTAATAGAAAACTCCACATAAATGCAATGGTCCCTTCCTATTTTTAGTGTAATCTGGGTTAATTAGGGGTTTTGTCACCAGTCAGTGTAGTTGAGGTTTTGAAAACAACTCATCAAATACATTCCCAAGCAGGATATTTGCTTGGGGCATTTTCAGCAGACTGCAATTCTCCGTTCTGATCCTGCAGCCCAACAAAGCATTCCAAGAAAAGTATCAGGTTCCAGGCTCCCAAAAATGATCCTGGTGCCAAGCTCTGATGCCCAAAACAGACACGCGAATTAACCCTTTTTCATACACTAAAAATAATATTACAAATAATTTATCTTTAAGATTTGTTGACACTGTTAGAATCTGAAATAAGTTACACATTTTAAAACCAATAATCCACACAGGGTTTCCCAGCTTCTGCACGATCGATCATCCTCTGTTGTGATAGGCTGGCCTGTGTGTTGTAGGAGATTTAGCACCATCCCTGGCCTCTACCCACTAGAAGCCAGTAGCATACCCTCCTCCCGAGATGTGGCAACCAAAAATGTCTCCAGACATTGCTGAACATCCTCTCAGAAAGCAAAATTGCCTGCAATTGAGAACCATTGATTCAGAGCAACATTTTGAAATATTTATTTACAAGGCTTTCTATGAGATTTGCTATCAACTGTTTCCCTGATGCTTCTAGGTATTTTTCATGGGGGTAGGGGTGGGCGACAGTGATTTATTGACAATGGGATTGTAGCGCCATATCTTCATTTTGGACCCAACGCCTGCCTGCATTTATAAATTTTTATACAAAATTTATGCTGTAAAGTATCCTATCCCATACTACTCTACCTGAGATTTATCCATTAAACCGATTTGATATAGTTTATAATCATAATATTTATATGTATTGAATTTGCATTACATTCCAGGTCCTATGCAAAGGTGTTTACCATACATTGTCTTCATCAGTCCTTATATTAAGCCCCTTGTAGCTATCATTGTCTCCACTGTAGAGACGACGGGAGAAGAGAGTGTGGCTTAGACAGATTCAGTAAATTGCACAAAGCCACGTAGATGGTAAAGGGCCAAAGTGAGGCTTAACTCTCAAGGCTTTCTAACTCCAAGGCCAATATTAACTATAAGCTATAGTTCTCAGTTATGGCATAACATAGCCGTGACATGTGACTCCAAAGATAAATATTCATGGCTGAAGCAGCCTCTTTGAAAAAATCTGTTTATTCCTTGAACAAGTAGTTATCAAGCACTTTTGTGCTAACAGTTCTCCTATGCACTGGAGGTACCAAGGTGGGCAGTGCAGAGAGGAGCTCACACCATGCAGAATCTGCTTCACTGTCATCCACACTGTCTACCTTGTACCCCAATTCAGACTCAATTTGGAAAAGCTCCAATTATTCCCAGGAGGCCAAAGACACAACTGTGTCTCACTTCAGTACCCAACACTATTAGCATCCTGCAAACGTGCATGTTATCATTTTGTCTGAGTATACAAGAGGCTAAAGGAAGCCTTGATCGAGCAGGCTTCATGCAACTCTCAGAATATGGTCCTCTTTGATCTGAAATGCAAGCTTTGAACAACCAGTCTGACTATATTCTGCGAGATTTTTTCTTTCTGCTCAACCTCCAAATGCAACTTTGGTTGAAAACATCCCTGAACCTCTAAATGTTGATGGATGTACATATTTTTTTTCTGTGAGATTCACTCAAGCACAGAAGTCTGGAGTAAACTAGAACATTTTATACACCAAGAATAGGACCTCATTCCTCCACAGGCAAATCTCCTTTGACGTCACTAGTAGGCTGGGAACAAAGAATTAAACTGTGGATAGCGAATTTCAAGTAATTACCTAGCCAATGGCATAGAATGTGATTGACTGAGTTCTTGTGCTTGGCGTGTAGATGATTAAATGAGTTTTAATTTGCACATCCAGTGGCAAGGCTGCCAAGGAATAAGAAATAGAAAAAAAGGAAGAGAGAGAAAGAGAAAGCCAAGGAGGGAGGGAGGCAGAGAGGGAGGGAGAGAGTGGGTAGGGGACGGAGAGGAAAAAAACAGAGAGAGAGAAGCAGCTCTCAATCCCTGTTCCCTGGGAATATGGTTAACAGATTGCCAGCATACAAGGAAAAAGTCAGCTAGATAATTTTAAAAAGCTTTGTCAACAGATTCAAACCTGTTCAGGGACTCTGGGGTGGTGAAAGGGGGAAAATGATGCCCTCGCCGTATCTGGAAAAACTGTGTATTTGCATATTTATTGCCACAGGAATTCAAATTTCTTTTTATGGTATTTCCTAACATTTACAGATGGAACAGAAGTGTGAGCAGTGGGGAGGCAATTTGTTTCTTCTTCATGGGCTGAAACTCAATTCAGAAAAAAAAAATCCAGCTTTCAAGAGCAATTAGATTAAATTCACAATGGCTGCTCTGGGCAAGTTCGATTGTCTGCTGTGATCAGTTCTTGTGCTACTTGGCAAGTAGATGGTGAAAAACAGCGATGTCATCATTTCTTCGCAGTGTTTTCTGAATACCCTACCCCCATGACAGTGTGTTTATTGGTCAAGTAAGTTAGAAAGCTCTGCCTGCTCTATTTGCCTCTAAAAAGTCACAGTGCATGCTTGCTTCTTAAAGGCGCTGAAAAGTCCTGCAATCAAGATGGTAGTTTAATTGATCAGGATTTTCCCAATACTGTATGAACACAAAACATTGTTGTGATGACCCATTTTGTTACATCTGATGACAAGGGTGTGCTCTAGAAACATTTTAGGAAATTGTGGGTTATATGATTTGTTACAGTTTTGATCACAACTTTTATACTTGTATGAACCAAATAGTTAGACCTAGACAGATTAAACACAGAAGTAATCATCAACCTGTCTCAAGTGTGTTACATAGTATTTAGAAATGAGTCAGACTCATGTAAACATGTTAGTTGCCAAATCATGATAGTTTCCGTTTACTAAGTACTCACTATGTCCTCAGTGAATGGAAATGTTATTTCTACCGCTTTGTGTGGGACTAAATTCCAGGGAGAGGATGCGGAGAAAGATGGAAAGAAGCTAAGGGAGAAATGAAGACAAGAGAGGACTTTGAGTTCTATCTTTTAGTATTTTAATTTCTTGATTTTAAATAGAGTACACATCGTAAAAATATTAGAACAGAAAACCTTAAAATAACAGGTAAAAATCTACCCCTCTTGTGAACTATCCCCTTGCATTAGATTGCTACTGCTGCTGTATAGAGTATCACAGCCTGGGGTGCTTACACAACAGAACTGGATTTCCTCACAATTCCAGAGGCCAGGTGCCTGAGATCCAGGTGTCAGCAGCGTTGGTTTGTTCTGCAGGCCAGGAGGGAAGGATCTGTTCCAGGTGTCTCTTGGCTTACAAATGACCATCTTCTCTCTGTGTCTTCACATTGTCTTCCCTCTGTTTGTATCTGTATCCAAATTTCCTTTATTTTTAAGAGACAGGGTCTCACTCTGTTACCCAGCTACAGTCCAGTGACATCATCATAGCTCACTGCAACATCAAAGTCTTAGGCTCAAGCAATCCTCTTGCCTCGGCCTTCTAAGTAGCTGGGACTACAGGTGGTCCCACTACACCCAGCTAATTTTCCTAATTGCCCAGCTAATTTTTCTAATTTTTGTAGAGACAGGATCTCGTTCTTGCTCAGGGTGGTCTCGAACTCCTGGTCTCAAGCAATCCTTCCACCTTGGTCTCCCAAAGTACTAGGACTAGAGACATGAGCCACCTTACACTACCTTAAATTTCCTCTTTTATAAAGACACCAGTCATATTGGATTAGGACCCATCCTAATGACCCCATTTTGACTTAATTGCCTAAGTTAAAGACTTGTCTCCAAACAAAGTCACGTTCTGTGGTATTGGGGGTTAGGACCTTAACATATGAATTGCGGGGGGCACAATTCAGCCCATTGCCTATTCATGTTCCCTAAAGGTCCCTGTTGTGCAGCAAATTTATGTTTCTATCTAAAAATTGCATATATGTGCCCATAAATATTACAAAAATGTGTGCTTTTGAAATAAATATACAAATAGAATCATACTATATACATTTTATGAACTCTTGTGCTTTTCATTTAAAGCTATATTTTGGAGATTTTTTTTTTCATCTAAACACAGGTAGATCCACATTATTCTGTTTGAAGAAGGCTAAGTCTACTTTCTTGACTCCAACCTTGGGGTTAGAACTAGGGAAAGGTCTTGATCCAAGGCACATCTCTCTTTCATTGGAAAATGAGTATAGAAGTTAGGTTTCTATGATTACAAGCAACAGAAAATTACTCTGGTCAATCCAAGAAAAAAATATATTACTAGCTATTGGAATCTCACTCAATCCTCTCAGGACACTGGACAACTTGGACAAGATTTTGCAAGAACTGAGGGAGCTTGGAAGGGGCAGGAAGGAAGAATAACTAGAATGACGTTGCCGAGGGTACCGTTTGTTCAGGAAGCTGATGCCGAACTCTACACTCCCCAAGACAGTAACCATTAGCCACACATGGTGATTGAGCATTGAATTGTGGCTAGGCTAAAAAGTACAAAATGGATACATACACTGAATTATTTTTATAATAACATGTTGAAATGACAATATTTTGAATACACTGTGTGAAATGAAATATATGATGAAAACTAGTTAAACCTGTTTATCATTTTTGAGTGGCTATTAGAAAATTTAAAATTATGTGTGGTTCACATTTGTGATATGAATTTTATATCCTTTGGACCATATTCACTAGCCATTTCTTATTTTCTTGCAGGAAAGCCAGAATTCTGGCATAAAGAGTCCAGTTGGCCAAGCTTAGGACATGTGCCTGGTCTCCTGACGGTGCCAACGTGGCACTCACTGGCTGTGGGTTTCAGGATTGCACACCACTGTGAGTAATGACGCTCGAAAGGAAATTGAGGGGCTTAGAAATAAGGAACTAATGTTGGAGGGCAAAAAATGCAAGATGTTCAGTATGAAAGGTTAGTGCCTGACACACAATAGGTATTAAAAACGATCTGCTGAAATGAATGAGTGAGTACACATGCAGGGCATGGTTGCAATCGCTTCCCCCTTTCCCTTTCTCTTCCTTGCCAGGTCCCACTTCCATCGTGGACCTAGAAGTCACATTTCAATTCAGAAATAATCCCATGTCGTTGCCCCCATGATGTAGCGCTTTTTGCCTAAGTTACCGCTTCGCGGGGGTGCGCGCTGATTGCTGTCCTGACTCAGGCATCTCCTGCACCAGCTCAGCCAACTCGTACTGAACCAGTCAAAGCTAGTGACAGTCAATCCGCGACCTCTTCTTTTTTCTATCTACACTCATGCCTTTAGTGATCTCATCCGGTTTCTTAGCTTTAAATACCATACATCATATGATAGTTAGCTTTAAATGTCATATTTATTAATAACTCTCAAATTCATAGCTCTGGTCCAGGCTTCTCCTTCAAACTCTAGACTCAGCCAAAAATTCAACTGCCTACTTGGCATCTCCACTTGGATGACTAACAGATGACACCTCAAATTCAATTTGTCCAGAATGGAAACCAAACCACTTCCTCCCATAGTCTTCCCTGTCAGGAAACGGCAGCTCCACCCCTTCAGTTGGCCAAAAACCCTGGAGCCATCCCCGACTCCTACCTTCCTGTCACAATCCGCACATAACCTACAGGAAATCTTGCTGACTCCACAGTCAAACGAACCCAGAGTCTGACCCTTTCTCACCTCTGGTCCGAGCACCCTCATGCCTCCAGGATTGTCTCCTACCTGGTCTTTCTGCATCTGTCCTTGCCTGCTGATGATGTAATTTCAACCAGCTTCCAGAAGGTGCTTTTAAATACTAACTCAGGTCACTTGTCTACTTAAAATGCTCCAAGGCACACCCTTTTCATTCACGGCAAAAATCCAAGGCCATGGCAATGGCTTTCGGTGCCCTAACTGATCCAGCATCACCCACCCATTTCCCCTCTAATCTCCTCTCCTCCTCGCTTGCTCAGGCTCTACAGGCAAACTGGCCCCCTTGCTCCTCCTGAAACAATGCCAGGCATGCCTGCCTCCAAGCCCTTGCACTAGTCCTCCCTTCTCCCTGGAATGCTCTTCTCCCAGACACGCATGTCTGTTGTCGCCTTCCTCAAGTCATTGCCCAAATATCCCCTTCTCAAAAAGGACCTCCCTAACACTGTGTTAATATATTTGCACTTTAGAAAAACAGTCATTGACATGGGAAATTTTCATGATATATCGCTTATTGAATAAAAGAGAGTAACAATGTCATGTATTCATCAAGACCACTCTTTGTTTAAAATATATGTATATTCATGCATCATTTAGAAGGGAAGGGAAGAGAAGAAAGATTAGTAGGATACACATTAAAATAATAGGGATGATTTCTAAGGAACCTCACTCTTCACCTCAGCATTCGTGATTGCTGTTAACCTACTTTACTTTTTCCTATTGCATTTTTCACTTTTGAACATATGACTTGACTAACATTAATATACTAATCTACTTATATATCTTATTGTTCTTGCCCGATTTATCTTACTTCGATGTAAATTCTGTAAGAAAATGCATTTCTTTTTCTGGTTTGGTCACGGGACATTCCTGGCACATAGTAGGTATTCACTATCTGTTGAGTGAATGAGCGTAAGACTCTGAAATGAAAGACCAAGAATCTGCCCTGAAAGGATTTGCAATCTAATGTATTTATCTTTCTAGAAATTGATCCTCTTACAAAATTGCTCTTTGCTAACAATGAATTTCCATTCCTATTTAAGGTGAACTATGCCCCTACCCATTACAAGAGAGGAACCAGTCAAGGTCATTTGAAGGAGAAAATGGGAAATATTTATTTCTTTCACCAAAAGGAGATCTGTCGACTATTCTCAGCCCTTTTTCTGAAAACAGAAGCCTTAGCCCCTCTTCTATTTATATTGTCACGTAAAAAAAAAGTAACTGATTTTAGTAGATACTAGATAATGCCCTATATATGTTATCATGACTACATCTCTAACATGGAGACAATGTGTTTGCATTTTATGATGTGGAATTCTCACCCATTTCATGGCCTTACCATCTGTCTCCATCTGTGGGATATTTCAAGTGACAAAATAACATTAAAATCACCTAAAAGAGTTTCTTTATTAGTTATAAACTTTTACAATTCAATTTAAAAAGTTTATAGTCCTTAACGCTGCAAGAACTGCCATTTTCCAACACACCATCCTGTTCTTCATCATTGGGATCTGACAGCAGCTCTGACCTTTTCTAACATCTTTACTGAAAAGAGAAGATTTGAAAACCAGATAATAAATGACCAAGTCTTTATTGATATTATAATGTGTAATAGTTATAACAGGTTATAGTTATTAGACCATGGGAAATGATGCCTTATTATATAATTAACTATTCCCCGGGTGGCAGCTTCTTTTACTGACAAAACATTTTTTATGAGTTTTAAAACTTGCAGAGCCAATAAAACCATACAGGAACAAGCTGGGTTGCATTCTGCTCAACACATCGTCAGAATTGTCAGCCAAATGCAAATGCTAAGACCTGTTAGGGCCGCTGCTGGCCTCAGAGGAGAAAAAGCACAGCTAGGTGCTCTAGCTCCTGGTGTGCTTCTGGGCTGGGGCTCCCTCTTAGGGGGCAGGAAAAACCTTAGGATGCTAAATAAGGCTCATTTTCTATTGATATTGATAAAGGGAGCACTAGTCTAAGGATTTGTCCAAAGACATCTTATTCAAAATCAGAAATCACAACTAAGGAACCAAATAGAGGGTCTTTCCTCACCCCTCCCAACTCACAGCAAATCCAGTCGGTATCAACACCACTCTTCAGCATGGTAAATTCAGGTTCGTCTCAACCACTTAGAAACTAATGTCACGTATGAGAGAGAAGGTAACATCAACATCCACTGCATCTCTCTCCATGTCCTCAAATCCTAATATACTTCCTTTCATTCCTTACAGCACCTAAGACATAAATTGGATACAAGAACTGTTTTGGAAAGTTTAACCATTAAGCTATTAGATTTAACATTTAATTTACTGTACCATGTAACGAGTATTAATATCAGATAATGGGAATCCTCCCCTCCTCGTTCTTCTTTGTCAAAATTGTTTTGGATCTTTTTTTGTTCTTCCAAATGAATTTCACAATGCATGTTTTGGGTTTACTGAAAAATCTTGTTCAATGTGATTCCAACTAAAATGTCAATTGATGGATTAATTTGGAGGAGAATTAATATCCTTACAATATAGAGTTTCCTCATTTATAGATACGATCTCTTTCCATTGAATTCAGGTGAATATAGCTGTTAAATATCTCACTACACCTAACAATTAAATACTATTATCCCAAATTAAAATAAATGTCATCTAGAAACTTGTACTATACAATGTAATAATAAAGTCAATACAGAAATTATCAAAGACATTTTTGCCACACATTGATCTTACTATGCCAATAAGTTTCAGGAAGAGATGAGAGATCTGAGTTGTAATAATTTAACTTCCCCTTACACAAAGTCTATTGGACAAGATAACTAGACTTCAGCAGGAAACATAAATGTAAATACAAACAAATATAGTGCTTGGCAACAGCTACTTTAAAAGAAAAGAAAATGTGCTGGCAAAGGAATGATGGTTGTATTATTTTAACTTGAAAATGAGTCTCAGTTCTACAAGGTTCTGTGTGGAAATGCAAAGTCATTCTGCTTAATTTTCTGAAAAGATAATTGTTAATCTTATTAGCTAGTGGGGTCATATCTCATTTTTTCAATAAACAGCCTCCTTGTTTCTTGGAACAGTAAATGCTTTGCATCGGGGCGCTGTACACAGAATTTTATATAGAGCATCTCTAGAAAAAGTTTTTTGGAGCAAATAATCTCTGAACTAGATTTCCAATTCCAGAATCTTGTTGGAATTGAGATTTATATCTTTGTGGCTCCACCAACAATGGCATTTTCATTTTGTTTGTTTACCAACCCTGTCTCATCAAAAGGAAGAAAATATAAAATTTAATATTTGGGATGGTCCAAAGATTTTTTTAATAAATAAAAAAACCAACAGCCATAAGATCACCAAACATAAAAAATAAACAAGAGAAATCATTGTGTGAATAAATGTACAGATATATTCATATATTTGTATTTTTTGATCTATTATGTAACATTATAAAAATTAGTAGCTTAAATACTGCGGTTTTGAAACTAATTTTCTTTATGCTTTTCTGAATTTCACAAAAACAATGCTATTTTATTATAAATGGTGAGTAACAAACTATAGGTGGATAGAGGCATAAATACACAGATATAGAGGTAGTTGTTAGATAGATAAATAGATAGACAGGCGAGATAAATAGATACATAGAAAACTAACACCAGGATCAGGAATGCATCTTTCTAAAAATTGGTTGGGGTAGAAATATTTCCCATTGGTTCTATTTATTTGAAGAAGGCTGACATAGGTACTGAAAAAACCCAGGTCCTGCTGGTGGCATCAGTGGCAAGGAGTCACGTACAAATGTGATCGTGGGACACAAGACACGTCTTTCACAGAATTATCGCAGAAAGCACAGGGACGGCCCCCAGGACACAGAATGGACATGTGATGGGCTGGAGCCAATCCCATCTTTATCTTAAGAAACAGAGTGCTTCCACTGATTTCTAAGTTATACAAATTTGCATTTACATTTTTGGAATACGTTAATCTTTTGTCCCCTTCCACCCACTCCTAAATTATGCATAATGTCGCTGAGAGGACAGGTTTTTCAAAAGGTTTTCCTCCCCCCAGTTTGTTTACCCCAAACCCTTGAAACAGTTATCACTCTCACCTAGGAAAAGATTGAAAAATGACCTTGTCACCCCATAAAAACAACACTCATATTTGAAAACTTGACATTAATACTTAATTTCACACTTCTCAGATCACTCCTGCATTGTTCCCTGGAACTATTTATGTGTGTTTCTGTCCTCCATTATATCGCCAGCTCCTCGGAACGTGACCGTCATGGGCTCCTCTGTGTATGTCCTACTCGGCACAGTTCTCGGTGCATTGTAAGGGACCAAAGATGACATTCATTAAATCAACCCATCATACCCACGAGCATGTTTTGCTGCAGTTTTTCTGGCTAAGATTATGAATAAGAGATGCTCGAATGTTCCAAACTCACTTCCATGTCAACACCCTTACTCCAGTTCCCTAAGCCTGGAAGAAACTTCCCTCCATACTATCCACTGGCTCTTTCCATCACACCGTGAGGTCTCTGCTTCAAAATCATCTCCTTAAAGAGGTCTTCCTTAACCCCATATCTAAAGGGGGGCACCCCCAGCCCTGCCCCAGGTCTACTCTGTCCCTTTAAGCCATTTTATTTTCCTCTCTTTTAATATTGCCTGAAATTCTGTTGTTTACATATTTGCATACTTGTTTTATTGTCTTTCCCCTACCACTAGAAGGAATGGTCTAGAAGGTCAGAGACTATCTGCTTATTCAACTGGAGCACAGCAGGCACGGAGCAAGCACCTGCTGCACAAAGCCTGGGTGTTCACGTTACTGAAGGTTTCCTCTGGCTGGCCTGGCCTGACAGGTTGTGAATCTGACGGCGACACCCAGTATGAACCCCTACGATGTCAGGCACAGAGCCAGGGCCTTTGCATGTTTACATCCATACTTTCCATCTTCACAACCACCCCACGAGATAGATATCATCAGTGACATTTCTCAGATGAGGAAACTTAGGATGAAAGAAGAGAGGCAGCCAGTAAGCAGCAAAGCTGGGGTTTGAAGTCAAATCCCACAAACTCCAACATCCGTAGTTTTGATACTCACAATTTGACAAAGCGCATCCTGTTACCCAAAGGAAATTCTCTAAGTGAAATATTGACACTGAAATAATTTTGATCAAGCTCAACATTGTTGAAATAAGCAGGACTGACTGCAGAATTCGTGGGGCCCAATACAAAATAAAAACGTGGAGCCCTTTGTTAAAAATGTATTAAGAATTCGAAAGCAGGGACAATAGCTCATTAAACCAAGCGTGAGGCCCCTTCTGAGAGAGTGAAGCCTTGTACCACCGCCCAGCCACACCCCCCTGAGGACAGCCCTGGAAACGTGAGTGTACCCTTTCGTGGTGATACACTTGGAAAGGATGACGTTCCTGTTGGTTTGGGAGTATTTGTCAAGAATAAAGGGAATGTCTTTCTAATAACATCTTGCGCTGTGTTTCTCCCTTGTGCTACGGCCATGCTGGTAAAACTTTGCAGTGATACCAGCCCCAGCCTTCTTGCGGTAACTGGGCTCCTGAAAATTCCATTTGGTTTTTCCAGTTTGTGAGAGGAAACAGGAAAATTTGATTATAGGCTCCTCAGCCCTGAACAGATGTCAAAATAATTTTTCCAAACCAGGAGGTAAAACTTCTTGACATGCCACTCTCTTGCTCCTATGGTCAAACTCCCGGCTGTTGAGATGTTCTTGCCTGTAGCTACCAAGGCCATGGGCTCCTAGTGTTGAGACCAGGAATGTGTGTGTTCCTTGTCTCTCTTCCTCTGTGTACCTCTGTGTGGTTACTGCTTGCTAGAATGCTATCCTCAGCCCTACTTCTAGAACTTTCTGCAGTCTCCCAATGTAGAGGCTGAGATGCCTTGAGCGTCACCCATATGTTGTAGGTGCCCACAATATAGCTTTAAACTCGTTCTCTTTTGGGCATCTGCACCTGGATGTTCCTCAGGAACCTCAAAAGAGAAATGTGTCCCCAGCACCCCCAACCTCAGTACACAATAGGTTCTCAACAGATGTTTGCTGAATGTAACTGAACCCCCAAATGCCTATCTCCACTGACTTTCCCACTCCTTCATGCAATATTTATTTGTCAAACTCCTATGAGCCACCGTAGTGGGCTGAATAGTACCCCCATCCTTGCAGCCATACACCCACCCCAAACCTGTAAATGTGACTTTATTTGGAGAAAGGATCTTTGCAGATATAATTTAGTTAAAGGTCTCAAGATGAGCTCTTCCTGAGCTAGTGTGGGCCCTAAATACAGTGACAAGTGTCTTTATAAGAGACAGAGAAGTAAAAGACACACAGAGACACGGGGGAGGCGGCCACGTGAACACCAAGTGCAGGGCCTGGAGTCGTGTGGCCAGAGGCCAAGAATGCCAGCAGCCGCCAGGAGCTGAGCGAGGCAGGGAGGACTCTCCTCAAGCGTTTGGACAGAACATGGCTCTACGGACACCTTGATTTCAGACTTCTGACCTCCAGACGGTGAGAGAATACATTTCTATTTTCTTAAACCACTCTGTTTATAGTAATTGGTTACAGCAGCCCGACAAGATGAATACAGCCATGCTCTCTTAGGATGAGACCATCAATAAAATAAATGTGCAGATAGTTATATACTATAATGTCTGGTTGCTGTAAGTGTTATAACTAGGGATGCCAGATAAAACTAAGGGCACCCAATTAAATCTGAATGTCATATACACAAATAATTTTTTAGTGTAAGTATGTTCCACACATTACATGGGACATGTTTTTACTTAAAAAAAAAAATTGTTCTTTATTTGAAATTCAAAGTTAACTGGGCATCTTGTATTGTATTTGCTAAATCTGTCAGTCCTGCCCATGAAGAAAGAAGAAAGACAGGGCAGGGGTCAGGCTCTGGGTCGGCTGCGTGGGGGAAGCTCTTTGTTTTAGGGGAGGGTTATGGAAGGCCCTTCTGAGGAGACCTGAGTGATATAAAAGTTAAGCCATGCAACTGTCACAGCAATAGTGTTCCCGTCCCAGGGAAGACCAAAGGCAAAAGCATGAGGTAAGGACGCACTGGCTCTACTTAGCTTTATTCAATAATACGAATAGCAAGAGAGGAAACCACATCCTCTCTTGAAATCTAAAATATTCCTGAACTAAATGGCAAGAAATCTGTGTTAACGTATTCACCAAGCCATTGATCTCAGATTTTAATGAGCTGGATTTAGATTATTTAGCTGTCAAGCATGTCTGGTGTCCAAGTTTTATGATCCTCTTAAATAACCATAGGCAATGCAGCAAGTAATAAAACAGCGCATGGCAGCAAATAGTTGCCATAGTAGGAAATGTTGGCATATAATTAAAGCAGAGGCCAATATTTATGTGATTTTCTCTGTAACAGATTCATTAAAAATATCTAAAGCTATTTTACTGACTTTTTTAAAATGTCTTTTTCTCTCATTTTTTAATTTTTTTTATTTCAGAGTATTATGGGGGTACAAATGCTTTGGTTTCATAAATTGCCTTTGCACCGCCTGACAAGCATGCCCATCTCCCAGACAGCATGCACTGCATCCGCCAGGTAGAATTTTCCTCTGCTCCCCCTCCCAATACCCTATGAATATTACTGCCCATATGTGCATATTAGTGTTGATCAATTAGTACCAATTTAATGGTGAGTACCCATGATGTTTGTTTTTCCATTCTTGTGATACTTCACTTAGAAGAATGGGCTCCAGCTCCATCCAAGATAATAGTTCATGATTTTTTATGGCTGAGTAGTACTTCCTGGTATACATATTCCACGTTTTGTTGGTCCACTCGTGTATTGATGGGCACTTGGGTTGTTTCCACATCTTTGCAATTGTGAATTGTGCTGCTATAAACATTTGAGTGCAGATGTCTTTTTATAGAATGTCTTTTTTTTCCTTTGGGTAGATACCCAGTAGTGGGACTGCTAGATCAAATGGTAGTTCTACTTTTAGTTCTTTGAAGTGTCTCCATATTACCTTCCATAGAGGTTATACTAGTTTGCAGTCCCACCAGCAGTGTAAGAGTGTTCCTATCTCTCCACATCCATGCCAACATCTGTTGTTTTGGGACTTTTTGATAAAAGCTGTTATTGCTGGAGTTAAGTAATACCTCATTGTGGTTTTGGTTTGCATTTTCTTGATGATTAGAGATGTTGAGCATTTTTTCACATTTGTGGGCCATTAATTAGTCTATCTTCTTTTGAAAAGTTTCTATTCATGTCCTTTGCCCACTTTTCAATGGGGTTGTTTGATTTTTTTCTTGCCAATTTTCCTAAGTTCTATATAGTTTTATATAGTTCTATAGAGTTCTAGTTATCAGCCCTTTATTGGGTGTATAGCATGCAAATATTTTTACCCATTCTGTACAGGGAAAAATTGAAAGCATTCCACTTAGAACTAGAACCAGACAAAGTTGCCCTCTATCACCACTTCTATTCAACACAGTGCTGGAAGTCCTAGCCAGAACAATCAGACAAGAGAAGGAAATCACGGGCATCCAAATGGGGGCAGAAGAGTTCAAACTATCACTCTTGTCTGACAATACGTTCTTATAGAAAGAAACCCCAAAGATTAGAAAACCCCAAAGATTCTTCCAAGAGGCTATTGGAATTGATAAATAAGTTTAGCAAAGTCTCAGGTTACAAATCAATGTACACAAATCAGTAGCATTCCTATATACCAACAACAGTCAAACTGAGAACCAAATCAAAGAATCAATGCCTTTCCCAACAGCAACAAAGAAAACAAAATATTGTACCTAGGAATATATTTAACTGAGGACATGAAAGACATCTACAGGGAGAATTATGAAACACTGAGGAAGGAAATAGCAGAGGATGTAAACAGATGGAAAACCATACCATGCTCATGGGTCAGCAGAATTAACATTGTTAAAATGTCTGTACTACCCAAAGTGATCTTCAGATTCAAAGCAATCTCTATTAAAATACCAACATCATTTTTCGCAGATCTAGAAAAAATAATTCTACACCAGAGACCACCCCATATAGCTAAAGCAACCTTAAGCAAAAAGATCAAATTGGGAGGCATCGATTTACTAGACTTCAAGCTATACTATAAGGCTAGTAACTAAAATAGCATGATACTGGCACAAGAACAGAGAATAGACCAATGAAGCAGGACCAAGAACTCAGATATAAAATTATCCTCATGTAGCCATCTGATCTTTGGCAAAGCAGACAAAAACAAACACTGGGGAAAAGAATCCCTATTCAATAAATGGTGCTGGGAAAACTGGATAGACACACATAGAAGACAGAAACAAGATCCTCACCTCTCACAAATATCATCTCATGGTGGATAACAGATTTAAAGGCATGAAACCATAAGAATTTTAGGAGAAAATGTTGTAAAAACTCTTATTTTACCAACTTTTAAACTTTTGGATCTTATTTGCATCCACTCAAAAAAAGAGATTTTATTTAATTTTTTACGTTTTTTTTTAATTTACAAAAATGCATATTCACCTATTCAGATACCTGCACACAAATGCTCACAGTATCATTATTCAGAGTAGTCAAAAAGTGGAAACTCCAAATGTAAATTTGCCAAATTTAGTAAATAAAAACACAAGATACTTGGTTACACTTAAATTTTAGATAACAAGGAATCATATTTAATGTATGTCCCAAATTTATTTGGGTCTAGTTAAACAAATTAAAATTGGGCATTCTGTATTTAATCTAGCAACCCTACCCAAACTTCCATTACCTGGTGAACAGATAATCAAAATGTGCTATATCCATACAACGGAATACTCGTCCTAAAAAATAATGCAATATTGACGCAAGCTATGACACGGATGAACTCGAGAAACATTAAGCCAAGTGATGGGAGCCAGACACAAAAGACCACATACTGTATGATTCCATTTATACAAAATGTCCATAAAAGGTAAATTTGTAGAGGCAGAAAATAGATTAATTATTGCTTAGGCCTGGCATTAATTGTAATGAGGCATGGGGCTTTTTTATTGAGATGGTAGAATGTTCTAGAACTAGATTATGGTGATGGCTATAAAACTTGGTAAATTTACTGAAAATTATTGAATTATACACTTCAATGGCTAGATTGTATGGTAAATCATACCTGAATAAAAATGTTTTTGCCTGGGCACAATGGCTCACACCTGTAATCCTAGCACTTTGGGAGGCCAAGGCGAGAGGATTGCTTGAGCCCAGGAGTTCAAGACCAGCCTTGGCAACATAGAGAGACCTCATTTCTACAAAAAATAAAAAATTAGCCTCACGCAGTGATTTGTGCCTGTAGTCCTAGCTACTCAGGAGGCTGAGGCAGGTGGATCACTTGAGCCCAAGAGTTCAAGGTTGCAGTGAGCTATGATTGTGACACTGCATTCCAGCCTGGGCAATGAAGCGAGACCCTCTCTCTTAAAAAAAATTTAAATACATGTTTATTGCAACAAGTCAAATAGTATAGATATAGGTAAAAACATTAAACATTTCTGTTTCCTTCCTCCTTAAAGTAGTCAAACTATCACAGTTTGATGTCTCTTTCTATATACTTTTGTTTAGCTCATACAAACAAGAGCCAACATAGTATGTATGCACACCCTATACATACTATTCTACAACTTGCATTTCTTATTTACTATGCCATGGATGTACATTCAGGTGAATCTATAGAGATCTAGATCATTCTTTCAATTATTTGCATAACGTTCCATATAGGGACATCTTACAACTCATTCAAACATCCTTTCACTTATTGATGAAGACTTAGGTTTTCTCCTTCCTCCCTTTCTTCCTTCCTTCTTTCTCCTCTCCACCCTCCCTCTCCATTCTTTTCTTTCTTCTTTTTGCTTCTTCAAACTATGCTTCACAAACACACTTGAACATGTGCTAAAGGGAATCACTTAAAATTAGCAAAAGGTTCCGGGATGAATAAAGAATATCAAGATATCAAAGGATCATAAAAGGTCAAAGTTTTTTCTTCATGCTGATATTGTCCTCTTAATTTAGACTTCATATCAAATGATGAAAAGGTTAAATTATGCAGCCACCATCATGAATGTTTGTTCTTTATTTTAAATACAAATGTGCACTTGTGGCCTGAATATCAGCTGAGGCATATTTCTCAAATATAATAGGCATGTACTGAGCTGCGCTTGAAGTTCTAAAATACAATAGCAACAGGCTATGGGATTCTCACTCTTTCACCAAGAGCTAGATACAGAGATCAATAGAAGAATATTTTTTAAAGTATAGAATTGTTTATCATGTCTCTGGGCACATACCTAAATATATGGGGAAAGCTACTGAATTAGGAATGATGATAAAATTTAGTATGAACTAGCCAATTTACATTCATTGTTTAAATCATTTAAATACATAGGAGGTAAATACTATTGCTGTGTCGGTTTTCCAGCTGAGGAAACTGCTACTTGTCGTAGTTCATGCAATGGAATCAGATTTGGAATGCAGGTTCAGAGTGTCTCACTTTTAATGACTACACTTTTAATGACTATACCCTACTGCCCCCAGAGAGAAAGTTTGGATAAATATTTCAAAAAATCTGCACTGCCCAAGAATGCAATGAGAATCTTGAGATGCCAAGTTAAATAGCCCATCCTTCCTGTCCTCCAAGAGACCGTCCAGTGAGAAAAACAGACACAGCATCAGAAGCATCAGAGAACCACAGCCGGTATGTGAGGCAAGGGTAGTACCGAGTGCTCTGAGTGAGGGTATCCGAACCCGTGTCATGAAAGGCTTCCAAAGTGACTTCCGAGTTATGTTTTTAGGGATCAAGCCATGTACAATGAGAGGAAGGAAGACACCTTTCCAGCCACATGAGAAAATGCTCAGAAGCCAAAAGTATCCCAAAGAGCTGGAGGAATGAAAGGTAGATGATCTTCTGGAGCAGAAGCCATGAGGCAAGAAGAGGCAGGAGATTAGTGAATGGTGTGAAATGCATTCAGTTGCAAGTAAGAGAAAATGTAACTAAATAAGAAGACTACACAGTAAGGAGCCTGTGATTTCACTGAACAAGAAGTCTGGAGGCAGGGCAGTTGTGTGACTAACCAGTTTGGATCTGTAGTTCCAAAACTGTCGTTGGACTCTCTTTCCTACCATTTCCTTGCATTGCCCTCTGGGTCTCAGTACGGCTCCGCAGTTTCAGGCATTTCTTCCTTTCATAGCTCTATCCAGGGGAAAATATGGGGACCTCCCTAAACTGACAAAAAGCACCTGAATGGATGAACCCCTGTGTTCCTTTGTATAGAACTGGGTCGTATGCTACTGCCTGAACCAGTCATTTAGAAAAGAGAAGCGGTGAGACCACACAATTGATTTGAACCAACCAAGATTCGCTCGGTTTCCTCTAAAGGGAATGTCTAGTTGGTAGAGGGGGAAAATGGGGTTATTTTACCCAGGCAGAAGGTAGTGAGTAATTCTGCCACAATGACACTAGGGACACAGCCGAGGACTGAATATAAAGTAGTGCCTGGATATTACCACATATAGCTCAGCTTTTCCTAAATGTCAGTCACATGAAGACTTTCTTTGCAACTTCTTGCTGTGTTCATGCATTATTACATTCCACAGTTTATCTCCTTTATAACTTTTGCCATGTCTCTAAAGTCTCTGCAATATTGCTTGCTTGATATGTCTTTGTAAATTATCACATATTATACATGCATAGGTTTGAAAAGAAAACTTTACCTCATTCTCCAAATGGAAAACTGACATAATCTGCCATAAATGAAAGTAAATATATACATATATATAAAACAAAAATAATGCGATTAAATTCTGGCTAAAAACTATTGTTTGATAATGACACTGAACATAAGTACTACTCCCACTTAGTCAAAAACGGAGAAAAGTAAGGCATCGATAGGAAGGCTTAACATCATCTTAGCACAAAACGAAGATTTTCAATCCATCTGACGATATCACAAGAACACTGCAAAGGGAATAATTTTCTCATCATGTGAACTACTAATAGCTAATGCTGTGTCCACCTAAAGAGATTTTATGTATCTCCCACACTTCGAGAGACACCACCATGTGGAATGTGGTTACCGATAGGGTGTAAACCATGAGTGACATCGTCAAATTGAGGTTATAGGTTTTCGCCTTGTCTGCAGGGGAGAGGATCAACTGTGGTGGGCAGAAGACTGAAAAGACCCCATTAGAGGTTGTCCCGGGAGGAATAGTGTAACTGAGGCTTGTCTGGTGAAAGGCTAGAAGCCAACATGGTCTTGCAAAAAGGCTTTCTGTAATAATTTCTGAAGCCATTCTTTAAAAAGATCATGATGCCAGCGGCTTCTAGTAGCTCAAGTTCGAGGAGACAGCCCCTAGCCATCCAGGTTCATTATTCTGTCTTCTGTGTTTGAAATCAACACCATCAGCAGAATTTTTGGCATGAAATAAATTTCTATGAAGCAGCTTATAGTTACAATCTTTTAGAGTTTAACTTAGGAACTATTTTAAAAATACCCATCTACCTTAAAAATACTCCTGAACGCAGACGATTTCCAAAAGTACAATATCACACATGAAGAAGTGTTATGTTAAAGTGACTTACTTGTACAAAAACTCAATTACCATTCAATATAGGATTACATCTATGAGCAAAATAACCACAAAATACCTGAGTAAATAACTCTAAAAAAATCTAAAGTATAGCCAAGTAACCAATCTCTAGGAAAACTTAGTGGAACCTGACCATAAACCTACGCAGCAGATCTATTATAGCTTTGGATGCTTTGTTCCATCTCTGCACGTGCCTATAAAACAATGGTCTCCACTTTGTCTCCAAAGCATGAAAAAATATTAATCATTACTAGAGAGGCCAGGACATAAAATATGTAACGTCTTCATTCCCTTTATAGGATTTGATTTAAATCTTAATCAGGAAGTAAAGGAGCTCTTTGGTTGTTGTGGTCCTTTTACACAAGAGGAAACTCTGAATGGTTTAATTCCACAGAAGCTTCTGCCATTTATTTGTCTATCACTACAAAGTAGAGAATTTACTTGCTATCCCTAGTCCTGAACTTCTGGGGATCCTGGCAAGTATAGCCACCACCTTCTTGTGGTATATTTTGACCTTTATATTTTCTGAGTACTTACACTCGATGATTTCAAAACCAAATTAATAATTATCTTCACAAACCATCCCTTCCTTTCCTGCTGATATCACTTCCTCTTCGATAACAACAATTATGATAACACTAACATGTAATTACCTATTCTGTGCAAGGTTCTGTAATAATTGCTTGACAATTGTCATCTCATTTAATCATAACAGACTCAATGTGAAATTTACCATTTTACAGAAAACGGATGCCTATAAAATCACAAAAAACTAACTCATCCTTCCAAGACCACACACATTGTAAGTATGATAGTAGAGCATTTGACTCAAAGCTTCAATCTCTAGTGGAATTTGTCATATATTTTTAGCTTCCATTTCTCTGCTGGAGGAATATTCCCTGTCTTATGAGTCAGAGCTTTCTTCTCATTATGAACACTGGAAATGTCAAACACTTCCCCAGAGTCTGTTGCAGCTAAGACATACTAAGATACATATTCTAAGCTCTGTCATTCATATACACACATTCCAGACTTTGAATCAAAATAGTAGTACAAGGAAGGTGTTAGTAACAGAAGGCAGACAAGTGATGCCAAAGATCAGTAGCTACATCCATGCTCCCGGGGGAGCAGCAGGTAATGATTTTAGCAGCAGCATCCCAGGGCCATAGTCTGTGGCATTGGTAGTACAATCTATGTTATCTGAGCAGTCATGACACTTATATGACCAAAGGACTACTTTGGGGCATTATCTTTGGCTGCATAATCTCCAAACCTATTTCTTAGGCCCTCCTAGGGTATCCATGAGCTACCCAGTATCTTTTTGTAAATCCCTTTCTGTTTAAACAAATCAGTGATGACTTCTGTTGCTGGCTACCAAGAACCCTGAATATTAAAAGCTTTTAATACCTATCCTAGATCATTTGAAGGTTACTTTTATGAAATATTTTCTGTCTTCTAACATCTATTTAAAGTGTATTTTTGTAGAAAGCAAATAATTGAGTTTTCCCTTTTAGTTATTTTTAATCCAGTTGGACAATGCCTTTTAATTAGACTGTTTAGCATTTACATTTAATGTAATTATTGACATGATTGTGATAAGTCCACAATTTTGCTATTTGTTTTCTACTTGTTTCACCTATGCTTTTCTTCTTCCCTGTCTTCTTTTGGGTTCAATGATCATTTTTTACCCATTCATTCATTCATTTTAATATTTCATTTTATTTTCTTTTGAGTTTTACTTTATTGATATGTTTTTAGTGGTTTCTCTAAATATAACAGTGTATTCTTAACTATCCTAATCTACTTGCAATTAATAGTGTGTCACTTCATGCAAAATGTAAGAACTTATAGTAGTATAATTTCATTTACCACCTCCATTCTTTATGCTATTATTGTCTTATATTTTACTTTTTCTTACCTATAACTACAACATTATATTTTAATTTATATAGTGGGGTTTTAAAAAATTAAAACTAGATTTTTCCAAGACATATTCAGAACCTATCCACAGCTTTCATTTCTACTGGTACTGTCTTGGTCTAAGGTACCATCATGGATCCTGGACTATTGTAACAAATTTCTAAGTAGCCCTCTTGTTTCTATTCTTAAACTTCTACAACCCATTCTCTGAACAGCGGATATTTAAAACCCAAGACAGAGTCTATCACTTCTCTGCTGAAACTCTTTCAATGGCTTTCTGTCTTACTCAGAGTGGATTAAAGTCCTTCCATTGCCCACGAGGGTTTACAGGATCTGACCTTGGCTAGTGCCCGTAGTTCATCTCCTGCTACTGACCTTCACTGCACACTCTCCAGCCATGCCCCATCCACAGACACCTGCTAGCTTTCTTAGGGGGAAGCTCCCTTGGCACGTGCCGGGATGACCCTCCCAACACAGCAGAGAGGGCAGGAGATCTGGAGTCAGAGGGAACTTGGTTTGAACACTGTTTTCATGTATCACATGAGCTTCAACAAAATACTTTCTCACCATGAATTGATCTTCCACGTGGTGCAAATGGAGACAAGCATCCAGCTCATGGGGTTGTTGTAAGAACTAAACAAAGCAGTGAATACAACACCTGGCACAAAACAGGAACCAGATGAATGTCAAGTTCATTCCTCCTTTCAATATCACTGGTGCCTGTAATATGTGAAAAGGGAGGTGGCGTTTGTTTTAAATTTAATTAATGTATTTGGGAAAATCTTGATATGAACTCATACATTCATAGCATAGGACTTCTCCTAATAGCATTTGGCTGCTCGGAGACAGGAAGCAGGTATACATGAGATTAATTTAAAATATCTTTCCTAGAAAGCGAGTTACTATTTATACTCTCTTCCATCTTCCCATTCTTTCTTCTCTCCTTCCCTCCTCACTCCTCTTCTTTTTTTGTTTTTTGCCTTTTGTCTTTTCTTTCATTTTTATAGTTTACCAAATGTGGGTCTTGCTGATTATGTTTTATTTCTTTCATCTGATAATTTAGTAAAAAGAAATACAAACACTGCTAAGACCTTCTTGTTGTTATGGTACAAGGGTGGACTTCATTTTCTGTTCCTTATCATTTAAATATATGTCTTTTCCCAGCAGCTGGTTGAGGGAATTAAGCCATCTGCTATTTGAAGAAAAAAATAAAAACCACTGAAAATAGTTTCCAATAGTTTGTGATGGACTCATTACTACACATTTTCTTGCCTCTCTTACTAATATTTGATAACCTATGGAAATATCCATTGAATCATAATCTGTAATTATTACTTTTAAAATATGAGCATGACTCAAATCCAAACAAGCATGCAGTCGCTGAGTAATTCCTATCTCCTCTGCCCACGATCTAAATTTGAGTTAATTGAACGGTATGAGGCATGATTTGTACCAGAGAAGAAGGTGCAATATCACAATAATTGATGACATCACGGATGGTTTAAAATAACTAAATCAGGAGGCTTGCATATCGAACTACTTCCGGACTCATAAAAGAATTACTGCCTAAGAGAGGACTTTGGGATAAAACAAAAATCGAATGGCTATAGTCATATTGTTTGAATTTGCAAACAAAAGTAAAAATTATACCCTTAGTTTGACACTTGAAAAATTATCTGATACACAGTTTGGTATTATATATTCTCAAAAGCTGTAAAAATGCACATTCCCTTTCAATGTTCTTTAAAAATGTAGATAAATGGTAAGCTTATTTTTTCTCCCCACATTATGTTGTTGTGATTCATTCTCGCTGCAAATGTACAACTCATGTAGATGTGCTGAAGCATAATCCATTGCATGAATAACTGCAGTTTACGTACCAGTTCCCCAGCTGATGGAAGATTAGATTGTTTCCCATTTTTAGCTGTGAGACACAGCTGTGACGTGTGTCTCTGCACTTGTCATCTTAGATACACACAACTTTCTCTTTTTAACTTTCCTCAGCTCAGTTCACAGACTACTCCTCTGGCCTTAAATGAAAGTCTCTCAGGCCTCACCATTCCAAATCTCCCTCAGAGACGGCGTCAGCCTTGTGATGAATTTGCTGCCATGGGCTAAACAGAGACAATTAAATCCACTTTTATTTGAAACTTCAGCTCACACTTGAAGCCAAGTCTCCAGACGTTGGGTGGCATGCATCATTTAGTGAGAAAAAATATTAAAGGAATTGCACTGAGTCCTTGGGTAAATAGGTTGATAATACAAGAAGGCAGTTATACATTCCATTAATCATCACATTGCTCGAGGGAGAAAATACAAAGCCATACTATCTACACTCAAAAGGAGTCAAGAATCCCAACTTCATTAACGAAGAAAAGCTCATTCCAAGGAAAGAACCTCAGTTCTGAGGTACAGTGAGATTTCCCGCCAAACTCAGCTAAGCTGCAATCATCTTCCTGGAAAGAAGTTGTTTTATGAGGCTAAGAGTTAATGTCTTTATGTTAAAGTGTTATTATAACTTTTCAAGTTTTTAAAAAAACCTTTGTGTTAAAATTTAGGGCTTCCACTTTTGAAAGAAGGCACTGGTATGACAGCAGTTGCCTTCCCACCTCAAGACAAGGGGCATCGTCCTAACTACACAGTTGATTCAATCAGGTGTTCGCCCAAGCGTATATCGAGCATTTATTAGAATAGAACAGCAGTCTACTGTTTAATTGAGCGGTTATGACAGACGCGATGATGCTCACTTTACATACATTGTCTTATTGAAATTCCTTTTAGAGAGGAAGACATTGAAGTGTAGAAAGGTTCAGCAACTCACCCAAGTTCTCATAGCAGAACTGGACTGGAATCCTGGCCTGTCTGACTCAGGACTCCGTATGCTCTTACCTCTTCTTTGGAACTGCACTGAATGTTCTAGAGACACAGAGATGAATCAGACACAGACCCTAGCCTTGATAGGCTCCTGATCATATGTCGAGAAAGAAGATGAGCTTGGTGAGGAAATGGGCCATATCTACCTGATTTGCGACCACGTCCTCAACATTTTCCACAGTCCAGGGGATACTCACGAATGAATTAACGAGGGCACAAATCAGTGAACGCACGCGAAAGTGATGAAGTGCACGTCAGTGTCTGCAAAAAGAGCACGGTGTGTTTCTGCTGCCAGGAATGCAAAAAGCAGGAAATGGCATGTGCAAAGGCAGGGACAAAAAACAGCACAGCGGGACGGGGAGCGATGGGGAGGAAGTCAGGTTGACAGCAACAAACTACCAGAAGAGTGGGCAATGGGCTGGAGACGGAATTGAGAAGGATCTTTTGAGCCCCAGTAAGAGATCTGAAGTTTATCCCATAGAAGCAAAACATTCTTAATCGGTAGTGGAAAAAATTATAGAGGAACTATGTTTTGCTTGCCTGTTCAGCATCTGTTTTCTCTGCTGATGTTGACACCTCGATTTTCCTTGAGGAACCAGCTTTTCCCACATTCATCCTAAGTGATTCAGGCAGGGTCAGAGCACCACTGGCTCCCCTCAGAGGTAGACCTGGGACTCATGCCTGATCCACAAGCACATTCCATTCTCTTAACCTTCAGCACTGGGGGAGGGATGAGTGCATGACCCAAATGAACATCTCAGAGTCAATCGGAGGAATTCTGTTTGAACTATTGAGAAAGGGAAGTTCTCTGGCGTTACTGAGCTCAGAGAATATAAACCTGGAGCTGTCACTAAAGGATGACCTTCCTGAGAATGAGGATAAAGCAAATAGAGAAACAGATGAAGTCCTCGTATCCTTTAAGTCGTGGATCTGACCATGCCTAAAACTAGAGCTTCCCTTTGACAATCCAAGTAAGTGATCCAGTGAATTTTCTTCTGAAATTGTTTGAATCCTTGTAGACTAGCAGTTCAATTTACAACCCCTGGAGTCAGACTGGTTGCTTTCAAATCCCACCCTCTGCCATAACTAGCTGTGAAACCTTGGGATAAGATGACATACAGAAAGTATCAGAATAGTGCCTGCATGTAACTAACCTTCAATATACCTTGCCATTATTAGGAAGGTAGTTTCATTAGCTGTGTTGCAACTTACGACCAACAGATCTTGCGATGGTTAGTTTTATGTGTCAACTAGGCCATAACTAGAAACATGGGATCTCGGTGTCCTATGAAAATACTTGTAGATGTGGTTAATATCTCCCAATCAGTTGACTTCAAATAAAAGACGTTATTTTGATAATCTGAGTGGACCACATCTAATCAGCTGAAAGATCTTTAGAGCAAAACTGAGGTTTCCCTGCAGAAGAAGAAATTCTGCCTTAAGACATAAGACTCAAGACATTAGTTCTTGCCCTAAAGTTTCCAGTCCGCTGGCTTGCCCTTCAGATTTCCAACCTGACAGCTCCCATAATTATACAAACGAACTCCTTGAAATAAATCAATATCTATCTATCTATCTATCTATCTATCTATCTATCTATCTATCATCTCCTCCTATTGGTTCAGTAAGCAAGCCCTTACTGATATAGATCCTTACTAGTTCCACTTAAAAAAAAACTGGCAAAGAGAAACTAAATAATTCATTCTGAGCCCAAATGGTCTACGTGAAAGCTAGAGCACTCCAAATAAAGCCTGCCAGCAAACCATCTTGATTACCACTACTACATTTTTTTACTGAATTTAACAAGAAATGATGCAGAAGGTGAGAAGCAGAGAAGGAAAATATGATCTGAAATAAAATTATTGTTAGGCTTTAGGTTGACATATTGTATGCTAGCAGGAGTTGGGAATCGTGTTGTGTTTTTCTGGGCCCTTGATAATTTTCTGGGTGCCAGAAAACTGTTCATGTTTTTTAAACACTATAAAGTGTCTCCCTTATCCCTTCAGCTCATGGGAAATGTCATCACACAAATGATCTAACTACATATAACTACACCAGAGAGATTGGGATTTATATTCATGAGGAACACACAGACACGTAATTCATGAGCCATGCTGACATAAGTGAGTAATCAGAGGGCCTTGGTGGACTATAGATCAAATCCGAATCTTCGATATATTTAGTACATCGTTGAGTTCTACAACTCTTCATCTTGAAAATTGTCATCGAGTAGATTGCATTCTGGGCTTGTAACTGCTGGACTACGGGGGCTTCTCTTCCTGGATACACAGGTGGCCTGTGTTTCATTATATTCAAACACTATGTTTTACCAATAATTCTGTAGCGACCTCAGTACTTAGGGTCTTATATTAATTTATGAGACATTCCAGATTCTGGGAGGAAATTTCCCAGCCCCAGAAGGATATCACTGAATGGACACATTATTTTGCTGCTAACATGAGTAAACACAGATCTCTTCCCTTGCACATGGAAGTTTATTAGGGTACCGTTAAGCCAGTTACTGCCCTAATAGACTCGATGTGGTCCAAGGGTTTTGAGAGAAGATAAACAGGTGAGTAACTTATGTTGATATCATTGAGAAGACAGAGCTTCATACCTCATCCCTGAATTAGCTAACAGTGGAAGCCACATCTAGGAAAACTTATTAGTAAGTTATTAAATGGACCTCCCAAACTTAAAACGTACATTGAGAGTTTGAAGGAACATCACTCACTCCCTCCCCATTCATGCCGACATTCATGTGTACTTTGTTCTCTACCCATGGGGTCCTAATAAAATATCCATAATAATTTAATATAGAGCTTCAATTTTTTAATTAAAAATAAATCAGTGAAAAATACAAACTTCAACATGTGCACACAGGAGGAGACTACTGCTACTTGCATCTCATTATCTAACCGTTAGGCAATAAATGAGAAACGTTTTCTGATTATTCAATAAAGTGAGTCATTTTGTTAATTTGCTATTGGAGGAGATAGCCGGAATTAGCTTTTGAAAAGAAGACGGTAGGCCAGTTCTAAATTAGTTTTTGAGAATAAGATTGACATTTAATATGTATGCTAATTGATGTCAGATATTTCATAGGCATATACCATTATTGCCTGCAATAACATCCCAGTGATACTTGACGCTAAGGCCCTTTTTAGTGGGTGTGAGGTTGGAGCTAAGTGGGTTAGAGGGCTCTGTTTTTAAATCATTTTTGGAATATCTGGATAGCACATATCAACTCCCCTGGAAGGAAGAACTGTCTATGCACAGGAGTGAGTCACCATAGCCGTGTTTATACGTGAAGTCCCTGACTCTCTGGAGATAGCTGATTGGGCTAGGGATGGACCCTTCATCAAAGCTGTGCTAAGCAGATTCTTCTCCCTCCTAGGAATCTGAAATAGGATACTGAAGTGTTGGTCTACAGTAGGCACAAAAGCTGGGAAATGATATTGTTCCATGGCAGGGAGGCGATTTTTCTTTGTGTAAAAAGAAGCAGAGAAAACAGGAGAGAACAAAAGGAAAATTAAGCAAAAATGCACAGCTATCAGACACCCCAGAATGATCAGAATGAGCCCCTCCCTGCTTCCTGATGTCTCTCTGGTTCCTGGATCTTGTTTCCCAGGAGGCATCGCTTACCATTTCCCTTGAAGTCTGGGACACCTGGGTGGGTGGTCTTATGACAAATTCTTATTTTTTCCTAAGCCAATTTGAACGGATTTCTGTTACTTTCAAACAAACAAGGCCAAGTAAAGAACAAACAGAAAAGGACAGGTAAGATTTTAATGCCAATCAACAACAAATCATTGGATAAACAAAAACAAAAGAAGCCCTATACTTTTCTTTCAAGCCATCAAAGAGATATAAACATTCTACAGAAATTTAGAAGTAAAAAATTCAGAGAAATGAGCTCCTTCTAGTTGAGCAAGGGACAAAGGATGTTTTCGTACCTGGGTTAGATTGTTGAGGTTAGAGGCAGGGCAGGCGGAAGAGAGCTCGTGCCAGAGATGGTTCAGTTTTGCTTGAACAAACAGTATGCAGCCAGACTTGATAAGCCTGTGGGATGGCACTTTGGATTTTAATCTGGAGGAGTCACAAATGCAAAGATCCCCTCACCTCAGTAAGACTTTTGGGAATTTTGCTGATAAGGGTGGGGCTGAAACTCACAAAGAGATCTCGTATTCTTGCACTGGGGCCTCTTGCAGTCTGGAAACATCAACACTCCTAGTGCTACGAGCTTGCAGTCTTCTGGCATCATGGTCTCAAGGTCTCACATCCACAACCGCGTAGTCTGGCAGACTTGTGGTTCTACCGTCTTACTTTCCGTAGTCTCATGGTTTCCCTGTACCGCCATCTGCCCATGTTGCTGAATTCTGATCTTATCATCATTGTGCCTAGCATTTTCAAGATCTAGCAGATTCTAAGCCTAGCAAGTGTGAAGCTTTTCAAGTTCAAGGTTTAGCATTCTTGTAGTATTTGGTCTGTGCCCTTGTAGAGGGACAGGCTGAACTCAGCTTCAACGTGTTTGAAGCCTATGGTAAACTGAGTCTAGCTGAACTCCAGTTCTGATAAGATCAAAGATATCAGCAGTCTGACTATCCAAGAAGGTGATTGCTAGGCTCAAAAGCAGGGAAGCCACCTGACACTCACTAGGATGGCTACGATTGAAATAAAAACTAGAAAATAAGTATTAGCACGGAAGTGGATAAATTGGAACCCTGTGCATTGTTAACAGCAATGTAAAATAGTGTAGCTACTATGAAAAACAGTGTAGCAGTTCCTCAAAAAATTAAAAATAGAATTAACATGTGACCTAGCAATTCCACTTTTGGGTATATAGTCAAAGTAATTGAAAGCAGGGCTGTGACGGACACTTGCATATCCACATTTATAGCAGTATTATCGATAACACCAAGAAGGTGGAAGCAACACAAGTGTCCATCAGCAGATGAATGGATAGACAAAATGTGGCCTATATATACAACGGATGCATTCAGCCTTAAAAAGGAAGAAAATTCTAACACTTGCTACCACATGGATGAACCTTGAGGATATTATGCTAAATAAAAATAAACCTGTCACTTAAAGACCAAAACTATATGATTCTACTTGAATGAGGTACTCAAAAGTAGTCAAATTCATAGAGATAGAAAGTAGAATGGTGGTTGCTGGGACTGGAAGGAAGGAAAAACAGGAATTTGTTTACTTTAACTCTATAATGGTATAGAGTTGCAGTTTTACAATATGAAAAGAGTTCTGGACATTGGTCGCCAAACAATGTGAACATCATTAATGCCACTGAACTGTATACTCAAAAATGGTTAAGACGGTCAATTTTATCTTAGGTGTATTTTACCGTAATTTTTAAAAAAGGAAAGGTGCTTTGATTTTAGGTACTTTAATTCTAAGGCTCCACTAGACGATTAAATTCACAAATGTTCCCCAAATCTGCTCAAACCCTGATTGAATCAAATTAATAATCACATCAGTTGGTTAAGAGAGTAAAGGGTGTTTGCTCCCCTCCCCCCTCTCCTGTTCTTTCAGGCCCAATATCCCAGTTATAATTTTACAAATGACAAGACTTGCAAAGAAATGAGATGTGAGCCATAGTCAACAGAAAAATCAGTCACTAGAAAGAGACCCACAACCTCAGCCAGAAGAGGGCATTCTAGGGCTTCCATCTCCCACTCTCTTAGGAATGAAAGGATCAATATCCTCTTCTGTATTTATGACAGCTCTGATCTGACAGCTGTATTTTTTGTTGTTTATTTGTTGTATTTGTTTTTAGTCAGAATTAGCCAAATTTACAAATCACATTGGTGATTAGGAGTGTGAAGAAAAGACTATAGTGGTCCATGGTACGCAGGTCTTCAGCTGAATTAATATTTATAAGTTATTTTTAATCCTTCAACTTGTTTAATTGGACACTTGCTATATACCAGCATGCCAAAAGCTAAGGGTGGGCAGACTTTATAGGATTTGGAACTTGTTTTTGGAAAGTTTGCAGGAGTTCATCATAAGTTCTTCAATTATAAGCAGCATCATTTCTATATATTTAAAAGAAAGAAAGTCAATATATCAGAGAGATACCTGCACTCTTCCGAGTATTGCAGCACTGCTCACAACAGCCCAAATATGGAATCAATACAAGTGTCCACCACTGGATGAACGGATAAAGGAAGTGTGGTATATACACAATGGAATACTCAGCCATGAAAAAGAAAGAAATCCTGTCATTTGCGGCAACATGGGTGCAACTGGAAGTCATTATGTTAAGTGACAAGCACAGAAAGACAAATATCACATGTTCTCACTCATATGTGGGAACTAAAAAAAGTGGATCTCATGAAGATAGAGAGTAGACTGGTGGTTACCAGAGGCCAGGAAGGGTAGGGGGAGGAAGGGATGAAGAAGGGTTGATTAATGGGTACAAATACACCCTTAGATAGAAGAACTAGAACCTGGTATTCAATAGATCAGTAGGGTAAATATAGTTAACATTAGTCAATTATGTAGTTCAAAATAGCTAGAAGAGAATAATTTGAATGTTTCTAGTATAAAGAAAAGATAAATATTTAAGGTGATGGATATCCCAATTACCCTGATTTGATTATATGAATGTATCAAAAGTATCATGAAAATATGTACATACAATGTTAACAAAAAATAAAAAACAGTACCATTTCTTCCACTTGTTCTGACAAGTATTAGTATGATCATGAAAGATAGCAATTTTCAGCTATCCTATTATATATCAGCAGTTTATATAAGAGTATCGTATGTCATCCCTAATAGTGGTAGGTATTGTTATTCCCTTTCTACAGATAAAGAAACTGAGGTTTAAGGGGGATAAACAATTTGGCACAGGGCGTTTACATAGAAAATGAAAGACTCTTGATTCAAACCCTGGTTTTGTGCTGACACTCTGCAAAAATGCTGAAAATCTCTCTATACTTTGACATATTAAATTGACACCTACCTCTTTTCATCACCCTTGAAAGGAATGTAACTTCTAGAATATTGAAAGTACTGACTTTTTAAAAAAGTTACCTCACCCTTTTGTATTTATTTGAAGGACTATAAATATCATTCCAGTTTGACACCCACAGTCGTCCACTTCAAATATACAAAAGTAAGAGCTCTCCTTCAGCAGTCAGAAATTTCAAATGGTTCGCCTTTTCCCTTGAAATTGTGTCTCTATTCCACATCCACTACAGAATCTCTCTCTAAAATAAGATATTATTATGCTTTAAAATATTTTATTGATCAACCTACTTCTCTGCAACAAAAATATGTAGCACAGTGCTAAGCTTTTACTTAAATTTCCCATGACCATAGCTTTTCAGCATTAAAATGTTTCACCCAGTTGATTTATAATTACAGTTATTATTAGCACATGACTGCACAAAAGAACATTCGAAAATGTTATTAGGAAATTTATTACAAATGTATCTCTTCAATGAGACGGATGGCTGTTTGCAAAGGAAAGGAGGTTTGTTTTGACTTGATTAAAGGCTACTTCCCTGACAACCGATTTTCCAATTTTTTCTTTGTGTCTTCTTTTTTGAAAAAAAGCATTCTGGAAATTTTCGTTTTCCAGACAATACCCAAGAGTAAGGTTCTGGATGAGTTAGACCTTTCTTTGACAAACTGAAAAGAGGGTGAATTATAAAAGAGAGGTAAGAAAGGGGAATGGGTGTGGTCCTCTGACCAAGGCACGTTCTCAGTTGTAGGGAAAAGAACAAATGAAACTTGAGGTTCTTGAAAAGGATCCTCTTAAAACCAGCCATGCACACAGACCCCTTGGGAGGGTGTGGATCCCCTATTTGGTGACTTTGGCTATAAATTCTTTGACAAGGCTTCTTAACGCTATCTGCCCAGTTAGAACCACCTGGAAAACTGTAACAAAGTACTGCTCTGTGTGTGGCCTTCGCTTCCACCAAAGATGCTGGTCATCAGATCAGGAGTGGGGCGCCCACCTTGGTGTTACAAAAACAAATCTCCCAGGTGAATCTAATGTAAATCCAAAGACCCATTAAGGCTTCCCTTCCTCTTAAACTGAGATCGGATACAGACTGGACTCACAGGCTGAGTACCAAAAAAATGTAAACTATCTTAATAACTTTTCATATTGATTACATTTTGAAATTAATATAATACTTAGGATATATTGGGTATGATGGTTAATTTTAGGTGTAAATGTGACTGGATTAAAGGGATACATAGAGATAAAACAAAACAGGAGAGAAAAGGACTTCCTCCCTCACCTGGAGCTAAGATACCTTCCTCCTCCTCCCCTCGGGCATCAGAACTCCAAGCCCTCCAGCTTTGGAACTCCTGAACTTATGCCAGTGGCCCCTTGCCCCTGGTTTCTCAAGTCTTCCTCACAAAATGAGGAGTCCGCCATCAGCTTCCCTGGTTCTGAGGCTTCCGGACTTGGATTGAGCCATGCTACCAGCATCCCAGAGTCTCCAGCTGGCAGACGGCCTGTCACGAGCCTTCTCAACCTCCATAGTCATGTTAGCCAATTCCCCTAATAAATTCCCTCTCATACACACACACACACACACACACACACACACACACACACACACGTGCATGGTCAGCCCTCCATATCAGAGAGTCTCACATGCTCGAATTTAACCAACTACAAATCAAAAATATTTGGGAGCCAGGAACAGTGGCTCATGCCTGTAATCCTAACACTCTGGGAGGCTAAGGTGGAAGGATTGCTTGAGTCCAGGAGTTCAAGACCAGCCTGAGCAAGAGCTAGACCCTGTCTCTACAAATAAATAGAAAAAATTAGCCAGGTGTGGTGGTATGCACTTGTAGTTCCAGCTAGTCAGGAGGCTGAGGCAGGAGGATCACTTGAGCCCAGGAGTTTGAGCTAAGATGATGCCACTGAACTCTAGCTGGGGCAACAGAGCGAGACTCTGTCTCAAAAAAAAAAAAGAAAAAGAAAAGAAAAGAAAAGAAAAGAAAAGAAAAGAAAAGAAAAGAAAAGAAAAGAAAAAAGAAAAAGAAAGAAAGAAAGAAAAAGAAAACATTTGGGAAAAATATTTTTAAAAAAATACAACAAAACATACAAATAAAAACCAATAATATTACAATGATTTACATAGCATTTACATTGTATTAGTTATTATAAGTAACCTAGAGATGATTTAAGGTATACAAGAGGATGTATGTAGGTTATATGCAAATACAACACCATTTTATATAAGGAACTTGAGCATCCTTGGATTTCGGTATCTGAGAGAAGTCCTACAACAAATCCCCTGATGATAACAAGGGATGATTTTATATAATATCCTATTGTCTCTCCAGACAACCCTAATACACTGGGTTAAATAAAATATGCCATAAAAATCAATTTCACCTATTTCTGTTTACATTTTATGATGTAAAATCATAAAATAAAGAAAATCTAAAACTACATAAATGTCTTGCTTTATTTCTTTTTTTTTCCCACGTTGGTACCCTAGTCAGATTGTTTTATATTTCTTTTAGATAATGCTGGTTTCATATTTCAAGTTTTACACGTAGCAACCTTTTAGGATAATCCAGTAACAAACAACGTAGTTGCGAATCAGACTCTAGCAGTAATCTACCTTCTCTTTGGAAAATGAAATGGCTTCCTGGAAGCTCCCCAATTCAGCGGGCAGAAAAGCACACGTTTGCCAATGCCTTCCAGAGAAAACTATAATGCGATTGTTTTCTGTTTTATCCTCCCTGCCAGAATTAGATACTTGTTTTCTGAGCCAGCATATTAATTATTTAGAACAAGTAATTGTTTCTATTACGCCTATGAGTTGTTTCATTTCAAGGTCAATTAAAAGCTTATCTCATGATAACCAGTTTGCTCTTAGATACCTAAATACCATATTTCCTCTAAGTTGCATGTATTTATTTATTTATTATTTATCAAGTTAAGGATCCTCAAAATTGTGATTTCTCCAGAAACTTATTGCGGTAGCCAGCCTCCAAGATGGTCTTCAGTGATCCCCACCTTCTGACATGTTACGCCCTCTCACGCTGAACACGGCTGAGTAGGATATTGAAAGAAAAAAAAAAAGTGTGACTCCTGAAGCTAGTCATAAGAGACACTGTGTGTGTGGCTACCATTTTGGTCTTTCAGATCACTCACCCTGGGGAGAGCCAGCTGTAATAACACAAGAATATTTAAGCTGCCTATAGAGAGGTCTCATGTCGAGGAGCTGAGGCCTCCTGCCAGCAGCCAGCAGCATGTGAGCGAGACTTTTTGGAAGTGGATCCTCCAGCCCCTGTCAATCCCTCAGATGACTGAAGCCCCAGATGATATCTGGGCTAGACCACCAAGGGAGACCTCAGCCAGAACCACCTGCTAAGCTGCTCCTGAATTCTTGATTCAAGAAACCATGTGAGATAATAAATATTGTTTTCAGCTACGATTTTGGAGTAATTTGTTATGTAGCAATAGATAACCAATATACAATAAGCATCTTAGAAGATAGCCATCACTCCCTATATGACATGGGCCAAATTCTCGTTGCTATCTACAAAATAGCTACAATCCCAACAGGTCATAATTATAATCTTTAAAAATATTGTTTTCCAAACATTTCAAGACAGTCAAACCAAAAACCATAGACTAGATTGATATGGAAAAATAAGGCTTGGCTTGATTACTGTGTTGCTTCCCTAGTGTGGCTTGAGTAAAATAAATCATTCTCTAGGCTGCTTTATTTAATAATCTATAAAAACCCAGGAGCCAAAAGTCAATATTTCACTAAACCTAAGTATTAATCCACAGCCCACTTCTACTTTATACACATGAATTAGCTCTCTTTTTCCTAGATAATTTTGACCTTCATGGCAAGTTCTATTACAGGATTTTGAAAGGAATGATTTGCCTTGGTGTGATTTCTTTTTTAAGTCTTCAAAATTGCAAGACATTAAAATTACACTCTATTGGAAGAACAGTGTGGTTAATGCCTGATTACATTTCTCCTACTGTGAGCTGTGAGCAAAGGATAAATGCTAATTTGTCATAGTAGCTGTACATTGAGTGGATAGATGTACTCTCTCTTAGAGGAAAAAAATGTCCTACAGAACTGGAAATTAATTGGGTTAGTACGTTCCTATCGGCAAAATTCTCTACTTATGTCTGTGTAAACAGATGCTAAGAAAAAGAATTAAAAGAAGCAATTCAATTATGTCATCATTCTCATAGGAAAATCTAGTAACAATTGTGTCTATAAAATCAATCGACTTGATTTAAGTTACAAGTATCTGCATCTCAGCAGATTCAACTATCATTACGGAGCTGAGTGTCTACAAACAGCAAAAACATAATTCAGATATTTCAGTCCTAAAAGTTCAATTTTTCCTTAAATATCTTTTTTAAAACACTATAGTTGACTTCAGCTTTTAAAGCCAATAGCTGCTTTTATCTAATATATTTCTGTTTTTACACTCCTTCTGCTATACTTTCTTCTTTTCAAATTCTTTGTTTAGGCTTGGCCTGAGAACGTTATTTCCAAATATTAAACTCCAATCTCATCCCATATCCTCTTTAAATCTTTCAACAAAAATTTTAAATCTTAAAAATCTTTTTTAAAATATCACTGTCCAAAACAACCTATCCTATACTCATAAAAGCTGTGATTCTGAAAATATTCATTTGCTAATAGCCACTTCCAGCACAATGCCCGGCATGTTTTTTTTCTTTCTGGGTGCATGACTAGAACAGAGTTTCTTTCCTTGTTCGTAGGTTGGCATGGTGACATGACTGAGTTTTGGCCGATAGAATGTGGAAGGAGGGACGTATGCCACTTCCAGGAGTGACATGTACCACTTCTGGGAGTGATTTGTGCCACTTCCGGGAGTGATGTGTGCTGCTTCTGGGCCGGCCCAGAAACCTTCCCATGTTTATTCCCTTCTCTGACTCATTGCAGATGAATCAAGTAACCTGGGAGGCCAGATCTTGCATCTGGTTTGGGAGTGAGATGTAAGGAAACTGGATCCCTGAGTCTAGGACTTAGAGAAGAGCCACCCAACTAAGACAGTTTTCCTGGACTCTCACCCGAACAAGAAATTGTGTTAAGCCACTGAGATTTGGGGGTTTACATCTACAGCAGCTAGATTCGTCTAAAGTTATCCTAACTAAGACAGTACTGCGCAAATAAATTTCCATAAAATTTTATTTTGAAATATACAAATAATTATAGAATAGCTTCTGTGTGCCAGACGCTATCCTAGGGACCAGGGATACAGTAGTGAATTTGTTTTATTCGCTGCCCTCATTGAGCTCATAGTTGGGGAGGGACTGGAAAATATGTGAAGTTGTAATTTGTAAAATTGTACAAGGTTGCTTAGAATAATATGTAATATAATAATTAATATGTGAAGAGGATAAAGTAGAGTAGTATGAGAGATTGACACAGACAAATACCTTTGATAGGATAGTCAGAAAAAGTTGTCTCTGAGAAGGTGATATTTGAGCTAAAACCTGTAAATATGGAACTGGAGTTTCCCAGTTGAAGAGAGCAACATACTCAAATGCTCAACTCTGGGAGGTTTCTGACATTCAAGAAAAAG